>JAHRHZ010000089.1:7008523-7025361 GCA_024137785.1 Ginglymostoma cirratum
TGACGTTTCGGGCCTAAAACCTTCATCAGAAAAAATGATGAAGGGTTTAGGCCCGAAACGTCAAGTTTTCCTGCTCCTGTGATGCTGCTTGACCTGCTGTGTTCATCCAGCCCCATGCTTGTTATCTCGGATTCTCCAGCATCTGCAGTACCTTTTATCTCTGAAGAGTTTCTACAAATTTTTTTTTAAAAAAGAGTAGCTAAAGTGAGTGTGGGTCCTCAGGAACATGAATCTGGAGGATTAATAATGGGAAATAAGGAAATGGTGGAAGCGCTGATTGGAGATTTTTAGCTGTCCTTACTACAGGAGACACGGTATTATCCCATAAACACTGAATGTGATTGAATTATCCTAGAGTCCAAAAAGTCCAAATTAGATGTTTTGGGTTCACTTTTCCCATACATTCTTGATTCTGAAAAGATCCATTCAGACGGAAAAATAATAATTTAACTCCTTTATTCAAGGAAAGGAGGAAACAGAAAGCAAGGCTAAAATCTCTTAACTTGGGCTATGGCAGGATTTGGAGCAGAATTGTGCAATGACATGGATGAAGAAACCAGATATGTAATTGATAAATGTATTGATGACACAAAGATAGGCAGGAAATTAAATTGAGAGGACGACATAAAGACGCAACAAAGCAGTTTTGATAGGTTAAGGGTGGCACAGTGGCTTAGTGGTTAGCACTGCTGCCTCACAGCGCCAGGGACTCAGGTTCAATTTCAGCTTCTGTCTGTGTGGAATTTGTACGTTCTCCCTGTGTCTGCATGGGTTTCCTCTGGGTGCTCTGGTTTCTTCCTACGGCCCAAAGATGTGCAGGTTAGGGTGGATTGGCCATGTTAAATTGCCCTGTAGTGCCCAGGGATGTGTAGGTTAGGTGGATTAGCCAGGATTTCAGGGATGGGGTGGGTCTGGGTGGGATGTCCTTCGGAGGGTTGGTATGGGCTGAATGGCCTGTTTCCGCACAGTAGGGATTCTTTGAATCTAAGTGAGTGCATAAAACATTGGCAGATGGAATCTAATATGAACTTGTACACTTTGGCAGAATTAGAAAGGCAATATATTATTTAAATTGAGGAAGACTGTAGGACTGTGCAGTACAGAGGGATCCAGATGTCCTGGTACATAAATCACAAAAGGTCAGTAAACCAGTACAGCAAGTGATTAGGAAAGCAAATAGGATGTTGTCATTTAATGCAAGGAGAATGAAATATAAAAATATCATAGTAGGGAAGTTTTGCTCCAACTGTTTAAGGTGTTGGTGGGACTATATTGAGAGTACTGTGTTCAGTTGTGGTCACCTTACTTAGAAAGGATATAATAGCATCAGAAGCAGTGCAGAGAAAGATTGGTTGCCTGATTCCTGGTATTAGCGTGTTCTATTATGAGGAAAATGATAGGCTGGGATCAGTATCCAATGGAGCCTAGGAGAATGAGAGGTCGCTTGATTGAAACATTCAAGATCTTGAGGGGTCTTGACAGGG
Organism: Ginglymostoma cirratum; assembly: GCA_024137785.1. NCBI lineage: Eukaryota > Metazoa > Chordata > Chondrichthyes > Orectolobiformes > Ginglymostomatidae > Ginglymostoma > Ginglymostoma cirratum. The sequence continues at coordinate 7,010,008 of JAHRHZ010000089.1, forward strand.
TGCATGTGGGCAGGACACTTCCTCTTGTGGGGGAACCTAGAATTCGTTTAATAAAAGGGTCACCCATTTAAGAAAGAGATGAGGAGAGCTTTTTTTCCCTCAGAAGGTTGAGTGCCTTTAGAACTCTCTTCCTCAAAAGATGGTGGAAGCAAACGGCAAATATTTTTAAGGCTGAGGTGGATAGATTCTTGTTAAGCAAGGTGGCAAAAGCTTATCTAGGGCTATACAGAAACCAGATCAGCAAAGATCGTATTTAGTCACAGAGCAGCTTAAGGGGCCAGATGGTCTCCTCCTGCTCCTAATTCATATGTTTGGCTGTTTAAACATAACGGGTGCTCCCATTTGAGAGAGAGAGATGAGGAAAATGTTTTTCTCTTGGAGAGTCATTGGTCTATAAGCTATAGAGACAGCATGGCTGAATTTTTTTTTTAAGTTTGAGTTAGATGGATTCTTGATTGATAAGAGAATCAAAGGGTACGGTGGGTGAATGGGAAAGTGGAGTTAAGGCTACAGTCAGATTAGCCATGATCTTGTTCAATGCCACAGCAGGCTTGAGGGGCTGAATAGCCTGCGTTTGCTACTAATTTATATGTTCATGTGTAGGTTCTATACCAGTGCAGATACTATTCCAAATGAGGCCCGAGGATAGGCTGGGCAGTGTGGTCTGGTGGAGGGATGTGTGGTAGTTAAAAAGCAAACCTGACCTGTAAAATACCCCACCACCATGCCTCCACCCTTCAACATTTTCCTAGTTTCCTTTTGCGAAACAATTTGATTTCAAAGGGTTAAACTCTACAGTCCATCACAGATGGATGGTGCCCATTTTAAGCGAAGAGCTTCAAGCTTTCAGCTCTGCCTTTTCAGCAGTATTCTCCCTCTAAAGGTCAGATTCCGCAAGGCCTTCAAACTGCCACAGCTAACAGCAGAATAATTTGGTCCTTTATTCGTAAACAATAGTCTTCACACAGAGAAGCCAGCGGTGGCCCTTTGTGAATTGGCACATCGTACAGACCAGGCTTTGTCAGGCTGCGAGGGCAAATACTTATCAGACTTCAACTTATCTTTTCTCCCTCTGAAGAGAAGAGCCAGAATCTCGGACCATTTGGAACTGCTGGCAAAGTTCGACAGGGTCAGCCGCAGGCATTTTCTGAAGTCAACAATCAAACAATTCACAGTATTTGAGGTACGTTAGCACAACTGGACTATCACACAGCAGCTTTTAATGTAACTGGGTGCCTTTTCTGAGCTCTATTTTGGTTGATGTTAAAATTTTAAATAAGTAAATGTGAATTGTCTATTTGTTTCAGCTGGAAATGTTTCACTTTCCATTGAAACAATATTCCCTCAGTCAAGTCACATTTCACGCACATATAAAGGTTAACCAAATGTGCAAGAAGGGAAGTCATATTTAAAATGTTTTTGTCACTTGCTCAAATGCGCTCATCCTCATTCCCCCATTTTGCCACAATCTTCCAAAGTCTGGCCCTGGTTGTGGCAGCCATACCATACATTAGCTACATTTCCAGTCAGATGCTGCTGCAGAACTCCCCCTTCCCAGAGACAAGTCGATAGTCCCCCATTTTATTCCCTTCTTGAGATGACCTGATCAAAACCGGAAAACAAAAGCAACCAAGTTGCTCGAGAAATGTCTATTGATTTGGAGATTTTAACATCAAGCCTCTGCCCTCTAATACTTGAACTCCCGGGTTGTAACGATACTAATCTAAATAAGGTCATCAACAATCATTTTTTGCACTTTTAGAGCAACCTATACATGAGAGTACATATCAGAAAACTCAAATCTCTATGTTTTTCAATGCACCTCTTTGTTTTATAACCTTTTCTCGCTCACCTAAATAACTTTTTGAGGAAATTCACTTTGAAACCTTCTTTAACAGATACAATTCACAGGCAGAACTCTGGGCAATTGATAGGAACAGGGGGCAAAAAGACATTGAGACAGTGGGGGATGGTCAGTAAACAGGATATACTGTTAGGTGGGGGCATCCAGAATATTAAGCTGGCAACAGTGAAGGAACAATTAAAGTCCAAATTAGGAAGATGGATAGGTTGTTACTCCTGGATAACAAGGCGTGGGCCTAGACCCGAAACGTCAAGCTTTCCTGCTCCTATGGTGCTGCTTGGCCTGCTGTGTTCATCCAGCTCCACACCTTGTTATCTCAGATTCTCCAGCATCTGCAGTACCTTTTATCTTTGTTACTCCTGGATTGTGTTTCTGGTGGAAGAGTTTGAGTGTTTAGGAGGTGCTGCCAAAGAAGCCTTGGTGAGTTGCTGTCTCCTGTTGTGAATCCCGTAGATTAAAGCAATAAAATGAGAAAGTGATTTGAAAAACCACATGTTAACACCATTTTTAATGGCAATATAGAACCACAACCCAGTGTTATAATGTTAAAACCATGTAATCAACTTCCTCCTATAGTTTTCACTTGATCATATACAAAAGTTCTCAAAAAATTGTATTTTTCTTATGAAACTCACTGTATCCAAAACTTGATCAAATTGTCTTAAACATTCGCTTTTTCTTCGCAGAAAACCTGTGAAAAGTAGTCACTCTTTTTCTACAGTGTATTAAACGGTTGACAGATAACTCATTGAAAGGATTTATTTGAGGTCCAACAATGTAGGCTATTGAAGAGAAGTGACCTCATTAGCATCTCACTTCTTACAAACAGGCTACTAAAATATTCGGGGGTTTAAATTGGGACTATGGATGATTAACAAGTGATTAATGGTGCAGACCAGAGAACAAAAGGGTGCAAGGCCACAACTTCCTGTGCCCAAAGGCTGCCCTGTGGAGAGGGAAAAAAACTTGTTGACGACAAATATAATTCAAGCTGTCAACGTAAGTGAGAATGACAATAAAACTAAGATAATCTGTAAATAAATGTTCTGAAATAATAAAACTACGTGGACATCAAATCATTACAACGGTTGATTATGGTAGTTAGAGGTGAGGGATATCAATGCATGAAGGCTTCCTTGAGTCAAATTGCCAACATTTGCAGCAATGTGTGGACAGTTTTCTTCTGAGAGTCCAGTGGGTCAAAACTGCCCATTTCATTTAAAACTTTACAACTCGTTAGTAGCAGATCTTAATCCCATCGGTCTGAAATGAATTCAAAACTAAAAGTGAAAGGACATCATGTCAGCTCACTGGGCTATCTAGCTCTCAAAATGATTTCTGTTTCCTACTTGCAGTAGAAAACATGCCCATTAGTGTTTAAAGAACCATAGATAGTCATAGAGTCGTACAGCACAGAAACAGACCCTTCAGTCCAACTTGTTCTTGCTGACCAGATATCCTAAATTAATCTAGTCCCATTTGCCAGCATTTAGCTCATATCCCTGTAAACCATTCCTACTCATTTACCCATCCAGATGCCTTTTCAATGTTGTAATCATACCAGCCTCCACCACTTCCTCTCACAGCTCATTCCATACATGCACCATCTGCATGAAAAAGTTATCCCTTAGATCCCTTTTATATCTTTCCCATCTCATCTTAAATCTATGCCCTCTAGTTTTGAGCTCTCCTACCCTGGGAAAAAGACCATGTGCATTAACCCTATCCATGCCCCTTATGATTTTCTAAACCTCCATAAGGTCACCCCTCAACCTCTGACACTCCAGGGAAAATGGCCTCAGTCTATTCAGCTTCTCCCTACAGCTCAAACCCTCCAACCCTGGCAACATCCTTGTAAATATTTTCTGAATTCTTTCAATTTTAACAACATATTTCCTATAGCAGGGAGACCAGATGTGAATGCAATATTCCAAAAGTGGCCTAACCAATGTCCTGTACAGCCACAACATGACCTCCCAACTCTTATACTCAATGCATGTTAACAACACAAATGTAGAAGTCTGCTCGTTGAGAATGGAGAAGTTATTGTGGCCAAAATATTATATGGTGTCTTTTTTCTAGTATTCTACTGAATGTGATCACTCACTACAAGTTTAAATATATACACAACCACTAATCCTTCAAATGGATTGCATGATGTGAGAGTTGCATGGAGTTTCCGGAGCGGTGTGCTCCAGGACAAATAACAGCTCAATTACTAAAATAAAAAAAATGAGAAAAAAAGGGAGAAACCAACCCACTACTCAAATTAAAAAATGACAAATGAGAATCAATACAAGATGAGTAGAATCTCCTGGAGCTAAAATTTTCACAAATTTGTGGTGTTACCTGAAGCTTTTGATTAGGTTACAGGTTTGGAGCCGTACCAAGGTACTCGCTGGACTATACAAAGGACCTGAACATCCCGCCCGCCCCACCAAATTAATTACAGCCTGTAGCTCTTTCCCAGGTAACCACCTCACTCTCTATAATTACCACAGCCCACCTACTTCAGGCTGTTGGCACTTACTTTGAGTTGATCTGATCAGAGACAGATTAATTTGGAAGATTTATCAGACCCCAACTTAGCTTTGCTCTCAACAACCATTCCAGGAAATTTGGATTCAAAGCTACAAAGTGATCATCCAAAAATAAAAATCTGCCTGAAGAACGGATTTGAGTTCGGATTACAAGAATGGTATTTAGGACAGCCTAGATCAATGGGGGGTAACGTTGAGATAAAACTCTAAACTCTGCCTCTTATGTACGTTGGCAGGTAGCACATTCCAAAACCATGACTATCATCCATTCAAATTAAAGAATGCAAAATTGCTACCTGAGAATGGGCAGTATGCTGATATCCACTCTTGGATTGTGTCAGGATGGCGTGGTATTATTACCTGTTACATCAATGATTATCATTACACAAATCATACAGGATATGCTTATGGGCTCTTGTGATGCAGTCATAGTGTTCATACTTCTGGACTGGGGATCGGGGTCCTAGATTCAAAACCCACCTGCTCCAGAGGTGGGTAATAAGATCTCTGAACAGGCTGATTAGAAAATATCTACAGGCTGTGGCAGCATAGTTCTTATGCTACTGGACTAGTAATTCAGAAACAGGAATTCAAATCCTGCCATGGCAGCTGGGAAATTTAAATTCAGTAAATTAAATAGAACTGGAATAAAAAGCAAACATTGGTATTTGGTGACCATGAAGCTTTTGGATCAGCGTAAAAACCCATCTGGTTCATTAAGATCCTTTATGGAAGGAAATCTGCCATCCTTACCTGGTCTGGACCTACAGCAACGAGGTTGACTTTCAACTGCCCTCTGAAATGGCCTAGTAAGCCACTCAGTTGTATCAAAGCTGTTATAATGGCAATTAGAGATGGAGAATAAATATCAACCTTGCTGGGGATATACACATCCCTTTAATTAATTAAAAAATTAATTTTTAAGCCTGGTACCGTATCATCCAAAACATTGTCACCAATTGTCAAACTTTCCAATTTCTCGTGCAGTCTCTAACACTAAAACTACCTGGATGCAGTCCTCACTTCTTCAAGAGAAGCGAAGAAGACTTGTGCCAACTCTGGACATTGCAAATAAATGTTTGTGACTGCGCTACTCCACTGCCCATCTGAAGCAGAGTAGCTGGGAAATTAGTCTCAAAAATTGGGAGCTGGGATTTTCCAGGACAACTCGATTTGATGAGTTGACTATTTACCCAATTAAAAAGAAAAATAACAGTTGCTTATAGTTTGACATACAGGCCATCCATCCTGATAAATAACCTTGATACACAGAGTTGGTTAGCTGACTTCAGTGTACTAGGCTGTAAATGGTCATTGAAACAGAATCGAGAAAGCTCTTGTGAAACGGGAACGGGTCTTATGAATGCGAACAGGTTGCTGCTATTGGGCTTAATAAAATGTTCAATAAACACAGGCTTTGATTCTAACATTTTAACCTTGGATTCCTAACATCAAACAAGTGAAGCAAGAAGTACTTATCTAACACAAAGGAAATAAAAGAACAAAGCCGTTCCACCGGAAACTTTGGAATTATTTTTGATTGGAGATTTTATTCATTCTGGGAACAACTGCACTCCATGGCAAGATATAAAACCAAGCTTATAATCTTCCTTTTCCCCTCTTGCACTTCATTCACTATTTCCTGACTACTTCAAATCTCTACCAAAGCCAATGTGTAATCAGGAAGTGAAGATGTTAATTTCTACATACAGGCATAGGAATCAGGATCAGGAGGAGGCCATTCTGCTCTGCTATTTGATAAGATAGTGATTGATCTGGTTGCATCCTCACCTTTCCCATCCATCCTCTATATCCTTCGATTCTGTTGTCAGTAAAGAATGTACCTCAGTCTTAAGTTATTCAATAGGCCTGCTTCCACTGCTGGCTGGGGAACAGAACTACACAGTCTCATGACCCTGTGAGAGAAAGCATTTCTCTTCATATCTATTTTAAATAGGAGATCCCTTACTTTTAAACTGTGAGAGTGTATAAGACTGTGTGGCCAAATTCTGCCCCAGCTCCATTTACAAGTTTGCTGATGGCACCACCATTGTAAACACGTTCAGTGACTGATCCTCATGGAAATAAAACTGCAAAAAGTTAAACTCAAGCCAGCGTCACTCTTTTCTTTCTGAAGAAGGGTCCTGACCTGAAACGTCAACTTTCCTGCTACTCTGATGCTGTCTGGCCTGCTGTGTTCCTTCAGCTCCACACTGTGTTATCTCTGACTCCAGCATCAGCAGTTCTTACTATCTCTCACTCTGGAATCTGACTTGTTCAGTTTTACCATCAGCTGGGATTGTAACATATTTCTCATAAATATTCCCAAGTGCTGACAGTTTGTTAATATACAGACATTAACTTAATTTTGAAAAGTAATTCACTGCTATGTATGCAAATACTTCAGTCAATTTGTGCACACTAAGATCCAAATGTAAATCACTAATTAATCACATTTTGATTTATGTTGGTTGAAGGAAAAATGACTTAGGAGGACAAAAATGAACTGGTTGTGTTTTCCTTTGTGTGAGTAAGTCGATCAGGTCTTTTACATTCACTTTAAGAAACGCATGGGGCCATAATTTAATCTCTCAAACAATAGAGTCCTTCCCCAACAGGGCACTGAAGTGTTAGCTTAAATTGTACACACAATTCTGGAGTGGGGCTTGAACACATAGCTTCCTGACCGAGGAAAAGATGCTGACAACTAATGCTTTATCAAGTTGACCCATTTCACCATCTTCCGTATCTTTTTCCTTAAGCAGAGTGAATCAGAAAACATATGAAAGAAAAGACGATAATTCCGTCCATTCCTTACATAGCTTCTATTCAATATTTTGTTTGAAATTTGTTCCTGGAATGTGAGCGTGACTGGTAAGGACAGCATTTATTGCCCTTCCCTAAGTAGTCTTCAGGTGGTTGCAAGCCACCTTCGTGAACTGCTTAGTCCACTTGTAGTAGGTGCACTCACTGTGCCGTTAGAGAGAGAGTTCCAGGATTTTGACCCAGCAACAATGAAGGAACAGTGATATATTTCCAAGTCAGGATGGTGAATGACTTGGAGGGGAACTTGCAGATGGTGGTGTTCTTGTGTGTCTGCTGCCCTCGTCCTTCTACATGGTAGAGGCCATGGGTTTTCGAGTGGCTGTTGAAGGAGGCTTGACAACAATCAATCAATCATCGACTCTACTCCACTCAGATAATCTGCAAAAATCCTAAGCAAAGCTTCTTCCTGTCACTATCCTATTTTCAAGGGCAATCTCTACAATAACCAAACTTCTACGTCCTTTTATTTAGCATCAATTTCCCACCAGCACAGAAATAGTTTTGCTCCTTGGGGTATTTAATGGTCTACATCCTCTGGAATGTCAATGGAAGCCTAAATCTGATATGTTTTCAGGATTTAATTTGCCATTCTAACATTGAAGAGGCACCGTCAAGACACATCTTGTATTGCAGTGGGGGAAGAACAAAGGCCATTGATTTTTAGGACGTGGGCTCGAATGTAGCCAAGGGTAACAGGATGACAGTTTTTTTTCTCTCTGTGATGTTAATGGGCCTCAAATGTAATGAGTTTGGGTCAGTCGCAGCTCGGTTCCTGGTGGCTGTATGTCCACAGCACAAAACCATCCATAATTTGTGGCAATTTGCATTAAAATTGCCCATCTCATTAAAGAGAGCACAGTAGGATGTCAGAAGGTTACAACAGTCCAGGAACAGGTGCTTGAAGGTTGGAGTTAGCATTCTGTACTGATGGTGTTCAGGAAACTCTAACAGCACTTCACTCTATTCATTAGATTGCTATACTTAATCTGGGAGTGTGCAATACTGCCATCAAGTACAAAACTCAATAGACTGATGTTCTACTTGTATTCCTTTGATGAACATGACATTCTCAGTTCAGTGACCTGGTAAATGATCTCCGACGAGAGGGTGGGAGACAGAGAGCGAAATATGTACAAGTAGATCACCTGCCTGCCTCTGAATTGGTGAGTTTGGAGTCTAAATGAGTTTGTAAAACGGAAGTAGATCAGAAAAAGTAATAGTTTTGGTGCCATAAAGAGGGTCTGCTTCTCAAAAAAACACTGAGGAGGGTTGGGGTGGGGGGGGGGTAGTGGTGCGGTGTGTTTTGGCTGAAACAAATGGACTGACGGTGTTATGTTAATTGAGATGGAGTCGTGACCCTGTGCTAGCCTTTATTCTCCCCTACAGATCAAGCTGGGAGATCTTCCCCAGGCTATGCATGGAAATCTCAATTGTCTTTTTGTCTTCTCCTAAAAGGACATTCAGTAGAATCACGATAAAAGACAACTCATTGTACACGCTGTGTAACTCAGTGAGTCCTATCTTGTAGGCAATTTGAATCTGCTGTTTAGTTCAATCTTTCACTCAACCATGAACAACGTAGGTGAGAATGACTCTCAAATAGAAAGTAAAATTTGATTTATACAGGCCACTTTTAAAGTAAGTCCCAAAATAGCTTCACTGCTACTATAAGTCACCGTCGTAATGTGGAAAATACAGCAGACAATTTCAGCACAGCAAGCTTCCACAAACAGTAAGGTAATCATAACCAGATAGTTTGTTCATTGAATTATAAATATTGGCCAGGGCAAAAGGAGACCTCCCCTGCTTTTCTGCAAAATGGTGGTGAAACAGGGCCTCTGGTTTAACATTTCAACCAGGAGTAATACACGATCATAATGAATACATATCCTTTACTTCTTTCATCCTCTTCTGAAGGGCCAGGCTCAAACCAAGTAGAAACTGGACAAAAATCAGGCCATTCAGCCCAAAAGCATCCCATGCATCCTCCAACTGTCTTCATCTAAGTCCATCAATGTGGTCTTCTATTCCTTTCTCTGTCATGTGCCTATCCAGTTGCCCTTCATGCTATATATGTCTCAAACACTCCCTGTGGTAGCGAGTCCAACATTCTCTCATTGGATCACAGAATTGTTATGGGGCAGAAGGAGGCCATTCGGTCCATCATGTCTACACCAGCTGTCTGAATGAGTGCTATGGTTTAGTGCCATTCTCCAGTCTTTTCCCCATTACCCTGAATATCGTTTCAGTTTAAATCATCATTTAATGCCTTCTTGAATCTGCATCCACCCCTCTTCCAGGAAGTGCATTGCAGATCCAAACTACTCGCCATGTGAAAAACTAACATTTTTCTCACTCCTCATTTGCTTCCTTTGCAAATGACCTCATCTCTGCGTTGTGGCTTCCTCTACATCGGGGAAACCAAGCGGAGGCTTGGGGACCGCTTTGCAGAACACCTGTGCTCAGTTCGCAACAAACAACTGCACCTCCCAGTCGCGAACCATTTCAACTCCCCTTCCCATTCCTCAGATGACATGTCCATCCTTGGCCTCCTGCAATGCCACAGTGATGCCACCCGAAGGCTGCAGGAACAGCAAATCATATTCAGCCTGGGAACCCTGCAGCCCAATGGCATCAATGTGGATTTCACAAGCTTCAAAATCTCCCCTCCCCCAACCGCATCCCAAAACCAGCCCAGCTCATCTCCACCTCCCTAACCTGCACTTCCTCTCACCCCAAGCCACACCCCCATCTCCTATCTACTAACATCATCCCGCCCCCTTGACCTGTCCATCCTCCCTGGACTGACCTATCTCCTCCCTACCCCCCTACCTACACTCACCTTTGCTGGCTCCATCCCCGCCTCTTCGACTTGTCTGCCTCCTCTCCACCTATCCTCTCCTCTATCCATCCTCTATCCGCCTCCCCCTCTCTCCCTATTTATTTCAGAACCCTCTTCCCCTCCCCCATTTCTGATGAAGGGTTTCGGCCCGAAACGTCAAGTTTTCCTGCTCCTATGATGCTGCTTGACCTGCTGTGTTCATCCAGCCCCACGCTTGTTATCTCGGATTCTCCAGCATCTGCAGTACCTTTTATCTCATCTCTGTGTTTGATCCTTTTGTAAGGAAAGACCTCCTCCCCCATTTGTTCTATCCAGTCCTCTTATGATTTTAAAACTTCTATTAAATCTCCTTTTTAGCCTTCATCTCTCCAAGACAGAATCCCATCTTCTCCACTAAAAGCAAAGTCCTGTGAATGTATGTTAAGCAGCAAATACAGTAGACTAGATTGAAATAACTACTTGTCCTCACTTTCCACCCTACCAGTCCTTGCACTCGAACAATCAGCAGGATGCCACCACCAAACACATCTTCAACTCCCCTCTACTGTCAGTGCTCTACAGGGACTATTCCCTCTGAGACGCCCTGGTCCACTCCTCCATTGCTCCTAAAGCTTCCTCATTCTCCCAAGCAATCACCAAAGGTGTAACGCTTGCCAATTCCATCTCCACTTCCCTTCTCACTGTGTTCAAGACTCCAAACACACCTTCCAAGTGAAGCAAAACTGTATGTAACACCTAGTGTCTTCTACAAGTTCAGCAAAAACTCCTTGCTCTCACACCCTCTGTCCCTGTTAATAAAGCAGAGGATACTGTATGCTTTATTAAAATCTTGTTCTACTTGTCCTGCTACTTTTAGTGACTTCTGCGCATATATCACACCTTTTATATATACTGTACCTTTACATTATACCGTATCTCCATGTTCTCCACAACCGAACATATCACCTCGTACTTCTCCACATCAAACGTCATGTAGCTGCCCATTCCACCAACTTCGCAATGTCCTTTCATAGTCTTACACTTTTCTCCTCACAGCTTACGATGTTTCCAACTTTTGTATAATCCTTAGAGTTGGAAATTGTCCTCTGCCCACCAAGATTTGGAAAAGCATGTGGGACCCCTGGGGAACACCACTACAAACCTTCCTCCAGCCCAAAACAAATTCCATTAACCATTTCTCTTGGTTTCCTATCCCTCAGCCAATTTTGTGCCATTTATTTCAAGAGCTCTGGCTTTTCTCACAAGTCTGTTGTGTGGCAGACCCCTTTGGAAGACCATGTACTTCGCAATGTCAGTGTCATGATGATGGATCGGTTCCTCAAAGTATCAAGGACATGATTCATTTTTAACTCCAAAATATGCTTTTTTTTGTTAAAAAATGTCTGCTACAGCTAAGAAAATGATTGCAGGTGTGAATTCTGTCGCTATCTAGCAAAGTCCTTTGTGGGAATCATGCAATGTTAAATCTGTATCAGGGAAACTTCAAACAGACAGAAAAATGTAACAGGGAGAGGTTATGAGGGGGCTGACTATATCCCTCTCTCAGTAGAAAGTCACCTCTTACTAGATTTGTGTATTTTGATCATATAGGAATATACAAAGAAAGGGGGTTAAAAACAGGCCCAGTATGTTAGTGGCCTGACACTCTGTGTGCTGTGAGGGTCACAGCTCTGAGAACAGTGACTTACATACCTCTGCACTGTAGGTAAATCACAAAGAATGTCTCTCACTCAATGCAGCCAGTCAGTCACTGCTGAAAGGAATTAAGACAAACAAAAAGTTTCAACCAGTTTCTAAAGCCATGAGTCTCAAGATCAACTGTTTACTTCCCAAAGTAACATCCACAATGTTCAACTGTTCACTCTTTGTCAATAATTCAGAACCAATCTGTTTTTTTAAAACTTTCTTTTCAACTTATCTTTTTGGACATTTACTGTGTGTATATGCATGTTGCATTAAAATTTCTTGTTGCGTTTCATAAATGATAAGCTCTGTCTCCTTGTTAATTCAAGAAAGCCTGGTCATTCTGGCTCCTTTTTAAAGCATAAGCTCATTTGGGTCTTGGAAAACACAAGGGAAGGGATCCTTTTGAAATTAACCTTGCTGTGACCAATCAAATGAATGGGTGCTTGACCAAGGGAAGACAGTTCAGCCCTTCACACACAGGAGGTTGGAGGTATCCCAACTGGAACTGTAACAAAACACAGCCTTGATACTTTGAGGAACTGATCTATCATCATGACACTGACATTGCGATGTACATGGACTTCCAAAAGGTGTTGCCACAACAGAGAAAAGCCGGAGCTCTTGAAATAACCCAGGGGCTGGTTGTAACAACAACATTACTTTCATTTACTCTGCTACCTCTTGTGTTGGTACATTGCTGCCCAGAAATTATCACCCTTCTGGCATCTTACCCTGGTGATCATTGATCATTTATGGAAATTGGATAGTGACACAGACAGGGCCTTGGAAACCATTACAGTGGTGCTGTTCCTCCCTTCAGCTTATCGACACTCACATGTACTTCTCAGTGGTGACCAGTGGATGGTGATGAAAAGTAGATTGATCCTTGGCTGATTGTTTTTTTCTCTCAAATGCATGATAGTGAAGCTGGTTTTAGTATCCACCCTCAGCCCACCATTACCGCTTTTGCTAAAAATAGCTAACAGCACAGCCCCAGGAATAGAACTGGAGTATCCGAATCAGTTGTGGCTCAGTACTGTACCAGGCAGTGTACCTACTCAAGAGAAATCAAATCATCTCTCAGACAGCATACCACTCAGTGCTATGCTTTGAAACATTGACTATCAAAAATATTACCTGGCACACTTACTAAGTGCAGTCTGTAATTAACACAGATACTAAACATCACGTTTATTAAACTAATAGCCCTCATTTCTACTATTGGCAGAGTGAAGAAATGCCAATTTCAGTATTGGAGAGTGAGTCATATTACGTTTCAGTACAAAACAGCATTGTGAATCTACAGCCATCTCACAGGCCCCAAGAATGATCTGCTTTTAGTCACTGCAATGTCATGGGAGCTTCCCAAACAATAAGCTCAGTGTAAAGGTTAGTGGGCAGATATTTGCAATTGAATGCATGGTCTTGGCTAATACCTATCACAGATTCCCGGGATCTTTCAGGAAAAGGAGTCTGGACTAGGCAGGCTGATACAGCCAGAATGTGCATTGCTGAAGGAATACTGAAGTATAAAGTAACTGTATTACATCCTTCATTCATCTGTCCACACTACTTTACTTGATCAGGAAATCATGATAATCTGTCCAAGAAGACCACCAGAAACACATCCAGGTCTTTTCCCACAGTGCCTTTGCCGAGACAAACAGTGACCACATTTCAAAAAAGTAATTAATATCACACAGTGCAATTTCAGATGTTTCTGAGCTTCTAAGGCGTTATCAGCACTCAACTCATTGATTTCCAGTCCCAGAGCTTTCCAGGAAAAGCAGTCAGGAATTAGTCAATCATTCAGCAGGGACACAATGGCTTTGTTTTGCAGAGGGAGAGACTAATGGGGATTGCTTGCATGTGGAGGGCAGCATGCCACACATAGAGTTCTCAGACTTAAGTGAATAGTCTAGATTTCATCAAGCACACTGTTGTGGGTCTGGAGTCACACGTCAACCAGACTGAGTAAAAATGGAAGACTTCCTTCATTCAAGGACATTAGCAAACCAAACAGAAACACAAAGTATCCTGGAAATCTGAAATACAAGCATAAAACACTGGAAATAATCAATGGGATATTGCAGCATCTGTGAAACAGAGAAACAGAGTTAATACTTGGTCTGACAAACACCTCTCGTTATGAACCAGTTGGGTTTTTAAGATAGCTCAATCTTTCTGCTCTCTGTTGAGTGAAATTAACCCAGGATTTTGTTTTATTAACAGAATTTTGAAATTCCCAGCAGCCATGTGGGTCGTGAATTCATGTCTCTGAATGATTAGTCCAGGCCATTGGATTACCAGTCCAGCAACGGTCAATGGTTTTGACAAGGAGCAGGCTTACTTGATGCTGTTGGTTCTCATTTGGTTTAGGTTCTACAAAAAATTCTGACTCCCTTCTCCTGGCAGGAGAAACACAGCCCCAAAGAAAAACTGTAAAGAAGTCTGAGTTAGCACTGTAAATCCTAAATTAAATCAGGGCAGCGACTAGGCAGCTTACAATCCTTAAGGCTAGCAATTTAATGCCATCATTAAGCAGGATGCCTGCTCGTGCATCCAGGCAAGAAAATTTCATCTCTTCTGGGGAAACAGATGTTCAACAATGAGCAAAATATAGGCATTGCTGAAAACAAAACACAGTTTGTTGAAGATAACAATCATGGGGCTGGATGAACACAGCAGGTCAAGCAGCATCATAGGAGCAGGAAAACTTGACGTTTCGGGCCGAAACCCTTCATCAGAAATGGGGGAGGGGAAGAGGGTTCTGAAATAAATAGGGAGAGAGGGGGAGGCGGATAGAAGATGGATAGAGGAGAGGATAGGTGGAGAGGAGGCAGACAAGTCGAAGAGGCGGGGATGGAGCCAGTAAAGGTGAGTGTAGGTAGGGGGGTGAGGAGGAGATAGGTCAGTCCAGGGAGGACGGACAGGTCAAGGGGGCGGGATGATGTTAGTAGATAGGAGATGGGGGTGTGGCTTGGGGTGAGAGGAAAAACAGGTTAGGGAGGTGGAGATGAGCTGGGCTGGTTTTGGGATGCGGTTGGGGGAGGGAAGATTTTGAAGCTTGTGAAATCCACATTGATGCCATTGGGCTGCAGGGTTCCCAGGCTGAATATGATTTGCTGTTCCTGCAGCCTTCAAGTGGCATCACTGTGGCATTGCAGGAGGCCCAGGATGGACATGTCATCTGAGGAATGGGATGGGGAGTTGAAATGGTTCGCGACTGGGAGGTGCAGTTGTTTGTTGCGAACTGAGCGCAGGTGTTCTGCAAAGTGGTCCCCAAGCCTCCGCTTGGTTTCCCCGATGTAGAGGAAGCCACAACGGGTACAGCGGATGCAGTATACCACATTGGCAGATGTTCACCTGCACATCTGCCTGATGTGGAAAGTCTTCTTGGGGCCTGGGATTGGGGTGAGGGAGGAGGTGTGGGGGCAGGTGTAGCACTTCCTGCGGTTACAAGGAAAAGTGCCGGGTGTGGTGGGGCTGGAGGGGAGTGTGGAGCGGACAAGGGAGTCGCGGAGGGAGTGGTCCCTCCGGAAGGCAGATAAGGGTGGGGAGGGAAAAATGTCTTTGGTGGTGGGGTCTGATTGCAG
>JAHRHZ010000089.1:7035361-7084325 GCA_024137785.1 Ginglymostoma cirratum
TCCTGCAAAAATGCCATCCCCTATTCCCAATTCCTTCGCCTCCGCCGCATCTGCTCCCAGGATGAGGCATTCCACTCCCGTACGTCTCAGAAGTCCTCGTTCTTCAAGGACCGCAACGTCCCCCCCACAGTGGTCGAGAACGCCCTCGACCGTGTCTCCCGCGTTTCCCACAACTCATCCCTCACACCCCGTCCCCGCAATAACAACCAAAAAAGAATCAATCCTCGTCCTCACGTACCACCCCACCAACCTCCGGATCCAACGCGTTATCCTCCGACACCTCCGCCATCTGCAATCCGACCCCACCACCAAAGACATTTTTCCCTCCCCACCCTTGTCTGCTTTCCGGAGGGACCACTCCCTCCGCGACTCCCTTGTCCGCTCCGCACTCCCCTCCAGCCCCACCACACCCGGCACTTTTCCCTGCAACCGCAGGAAGTGCTACACCTGCCCCCACACCTCCTCCCTCACCCCAATCCCAGGCCCCAAGAAGACTTTCCATATCAGGCAGATGTTCACCTGCACATCTGCCAATGTGATATACTGCATCCGCTGTACCCGTTGTGGCCTCCTCTACATCGGGGAAACCAAGCGGAGGCTTGGGGACCGCTTTGCAGAACACCTACGCTCGGTTCGCAGTGAACAACTGCACCTCCCAGTCACGAACCATTTCAACTCCCCCTCCCATTCCTCAGACAACATGTCCATCCTGGGCCTCCTGCAGTGCCACAACGATGCCACCCGAAGGCTGCAGGAACAGCAAATCATATTCAGCTTGGGAACCCTGCAGCCCAATGGTATCAATGTGGATTTCACAAGCTTCGAAATCTCCCCTCCCGCTACCGCATCCCAAAACCAGCCCAGCTCGTCCCCGCCTCCCTAACCTGTTCTTCCTCTCACCTATCCCCTCCTCCCACCTCAAGCCACACCCCCATTTCCTACCTACTAACCTCATCACGCCCCCTTGACCTGTCCGTCCTCCCTGGACTGACCTATCTCCTCCCTATCTCCCCACCTACACTCACATTTACTGGCTCCATCCCCGCCTCTTTGACTTGTCTGTCTCCTCTCCACCTATCTTCTCCTCTATCCATCTTCTATCCGCCCTCCACTCTCTCCCTATTTATTTCAGAACCCCCTTCCCCTCCCCCATTTCAGATGAAGGGTCTAGGCCCAAAAAGTCAAGCTCTCCTGCTCCTGTGATGCTGCTTGGCCTGCTGTGTTCATCCAGCTCTACACCTTGTTATCCCTTTCACAAAGCCATGTTGACTCTGCCTGAACACATTATAATTTTCCAAATATTCTGCTGGAACCTCCTTAACAGTGGATTCTAGTAATTTCCCTGCAGCAGATGTTACTAGTTTCTTGCTTTCTGTCTCACTCTGTTCTTGAAGGATCAATTTCACCCACATTGACTTTCAGTTTACAGTTCATAGGCTGCAGCTGAATTCTAGAGCCTGGCTGAGGCCAGTAAGCATCAGGACAGTCCTCAAGATCTGAATGGGGTGGTGATACCAGAGCCTGGCATGTCTGTGCTGACTGGATGTGCACTCAGGAACCCGCTTTGCCTCCTAACTGATCTCACGGAATAGCAGTTCTCCAATCGATGCCCATAGCCACAGATCAGGGAGGTGACAATATCAACCAAAGCTTCCCATTCCTGATGAGCACAGACTGATCGCCACTGGAGAGTGCCCGTGTCTATGCATTGGCTGAGGAGAGGATTGGGCACAACAGTGATTCTGCCCTGGTTGATTAGCTCCTGGAGCCTCACTGTGCAACCTCACCGAGTCAGAGCATCAGTGAGCTGCCCGCGCCCACCAAGCTGGTGCAAAAACTGAAGAGTCTCATCGTGAACCAGACAGGTGCAGAGGAGAAAATCAATGTATTACAGGCTAATAGTGGGGAAGAACATTTTAAGGACCTAGATTATCTAATCTTTCAGGACTGAGAATAAAATGTCAGTATGTGGTATGAAAAGCCCTTCTCCCCAACGCACAGACTGGCTGGCATTTCACAATAAATTGAATCTCTCTCACATTTCCACCCCAAATCTACATATAAAAACCACACGTACGACAGAATGGATGCCAGTGTATCTGCATATTTCTGTTGACTGAGCACATTATCAAAGTCCCAGGCATCAACCAGGAACCTGAAGAATAAAAATCGATGATCCAAACATGTTTACCTTCGGACTAAGTTAGCACAGCAGCCATAAATCAAAACAAAGGAGTAATTAAAGTAAAAAAGTTATTGGCTGCTGAAGGTCATATGTCCAATAAAATGTTTGAGGGCATTCAGCAAGGTTCTCTAAGTAAGCCCCACAAGTCATTGCTTTTTTTTCTCCCAGCCCAGCTTCCTGAGCTGGAAGTAGAATTCTGGGTACACAACCACTTCGTACTGTTGTAGCTGACACCACCATCGTGTATGAGTGAACCTTGAGTGGAGAGCTGCAGAGACTGCTGGGAGTTTTAGCCAAGCTGAGCCTATTCCTACCCACTGCCCACAAACCCTTCTTAGTGAAGCAGAAACCCCAATTTTTTTTCTATCCCTCTCCAGCCCAGAAGGTGCGAGGCCATACAAAGCACCATGATTGTTGGCCTTGCAGAGATGAAAGATCGCAGACTGAGCTTTGGATCTTGTGGACATTATAGCGTCTATTATTTTACAGGCCAGGTCACGGGATATTGACACAGTGCAGTGGCCAGCATATACCCACTTAGCATCACACCTTGCTTATGCTCAGACAGTGTGGTCTCTGGTAGGCCCAGAGCAGATAACTCTCACACACTCACACTCACACACAGCCAGAAGTCATTATGACACGAAAGCTTGTGTCTCTGAGGGGCAGGTCAAAGAAACAGCTCAGTCAACCCATGGTGTTTGCTAATGTGATGAGGGACATGACTACACATTGCCTGACATTTACTCAAGTCACTGTCGATGACAATCAGCTCAGAGGAATAACCGCCTCATCTTCATCATGTTTCAGTCAGAGTTGCTGTGTGAGATCTTTACTTTTAAAATGACAAAGCTTTTAATGTAATTTAATTTCTGAAGCTAGCCCTTTTTAGATCTCACCTGCACGGCAGAGAGGCTAAGTTCAGTTCCCAAAGAGAGAATGGCTGGGCTGGAGTTCTTTAAACTCACATAGGCACTTGAAAAAGAACCTACAAACTGCACCTTCTGAAATAGCAACACCCATCCAGATTGACCTAATTGATTCACTCAGACACACCCTGGGTACAAATATTTTCAAGCCAGTTCTGCAGGTGCTTTAACTACTGGAGTTCTGCTAGTTTCTCCAGAGAAAGCTGACATCATAAGGCATGCTACAGGATCAACCACTCTGCTCTGGGTTTATAAAGAGCTTGGTGAGTAAACAAGCTGGATCATGTTGACGCACCTCAGAGAGCAGACAGGGTCACTCTGAAGCCCTGGTCTGGTCACATTTGCTTCATCTCAGTATGGGATAGCAGGAGGAAATTTCAATTGGCTAGTGTTGTAGAACAGAGACTCAGGGGTTCAGGTACATAATTCTTTGCAGTTTGCATCACAGGTAGACAGGGTGATTAAGAAGGCATTTAGCACGCTTGCCTTCATTGTTCAGACCTTTGAGTATAGGAGTTGGGATGTCATGTTAAAGTTGTACAGGATGTTGGTGAACCCTCTTCTGGAGCCCTGTGTCCAGTTCTGGGTGATCTGTTATAGGAAGGATATGACTAACCTGGAGAGGGTTCGGAAAAGATTTGCCAGAATATTGCTGAGAATGAAGGGTTTGAGTTATATGAATAGGCTGGGACTTCTTTCACTGGAGCATAGGAGGTTGAGGGGTGACCTTATAGAAGTTTATAAAATCATGAGGGGCATAGAGAAGATGAATAGCAAGGGTCTTTTTTCTTGGGTGGGGGTGTTCAAGACTAGGTGGCATATTTTGAAGGTGAGAGGAGAGAGATTTAAAAAAGACACAAGGGGCAATTTTTTACAGAGTTTGTGTGTGGAATGAACTTCCAGAGGAAGTGGTCGATGCGGATACAGTTATCCAAATGTCTTTTAAGCATGGTAAGTACATGAATAGGAAAGGTTTGGAGGGATATGGACCAAGTGCAGGCAGGTGGGACTAGCTTAGTTTGGGATTATGTTCGGCATTGACTGGTTGGACTGAAGGGTCTGTTTCCGCGCTGTATGACTCCATGATGCTGGATTAGGGATAAAACAAAAGAAAAAAGTTAGCCAGGATTACTGTTCCAAACGCAGTGAGCACTGATCAAGAGTGCCTGAGCATGAATAGAAACCAGTTTGCCTCTGATTCTCAGCATATGACGCTTTATCCAATCTTTCCCTCACTTCAGCTGCATATCTCACACAATGAATGTTAACTGAAGTGCGATACCTAACAGCAAGTGCACCAAAAGGACCAGACCAGAATGAGAAAAAGTAGTCATTCAGCCAACGATAAGCCAATCTACCATCTGCTTTGGCCTTTAAAAGGAACCATCCCAGTTCCAAGGGGATCAGAAAGCCTTCCAGCAGTGTATTTCTCTAGGGATGGACTCCCCTAATGATGCTGTGATTTTCCAGTGGCTGCCTGAGCAAAGTCTAGGGATCCCTGTTAAGAGCTGAACTGTGGGGCTATCAGCCAGGGCTCCACAAAATCCCTGCTGGAACCAGCTACACATGGATTCTGGAATAGGATAGGGGCAGCTACATGTCCCTCCAGGCAAAACAGCTTGCGTACATTGACAAGGGATCTCACCTGGGCCAGCTATCTGAAGGTGACTGGTACCTTAACACCAAACAAAGCAAGACATCCAGGATAGGAAAGGACAGAGGGAGAAAACCCCATCATGACAAATTCTGGAAGCTGTTATCTCACATATAACACATCTAGCCTCTTTCTTTTGATGCAGGAGCTGCTCGACAATGTTAAATTGCTTTCAGCAGGTGCCTATTACATGACTGCGTGAAGGGGAAAGCATTTTATGACTCTCTGCTCTAACTGAAGTGTTTAGTGTTGGATTTACATTCTCAAACCCAGTACTCTCAGTCCATAGCATAAATCACTTCATTTTGTTTATGCCTTTCAGGATTTTCGATAGCTTGCAGTTAGTAAACATGCAGGGATGCTCTCAACATTCAATAATTCACAAACTTTTCAAAATATTAAACTCCAGTTCCTGTCACCAAAGCAGCAATTTTGGTGATTTCCTCTTGATTTTGTTTATTTTAAAGTTTGATCTGTTTGTGCCTCTTTAATGGACCTTATAATATTGCATAATTTGATTTAATTGATTTGAAAGAGAGTTACAGCAGGAACCAGGCCTGAGTAAAGCAGGCTTGCATAGGCACATGTACCCAAAGCTCAGTTGCAATGTGAAAGCGATGTCCACAGGACATGCGATTGCAAGGCCACTGTCACTGGTGATTTCCTTTTGGTGAAACTAGACAATATGTTGACAGTACTTATTGAGCCCAGTACTGAGTAGCTGCATGTTTGAATAAAGATTAAACGACAGGGTTAGGATTATGGAGGGACAGATCAAAGCTTGTTCAGAGAATCCACGTAGTGCACTGCAGCCCACAGAGCAGGCAGGCATTTGCAAAAGTCTCTTTACAGGCTGATCATAATCAATCAGGATCCCAATGCTTCAGACATGGTTTCTTCTGCTGGTTAGGATTTGGATCCAGCAATTCATGATTGTAAATTGTGGCTGTAGTGTAAGGATAAGATTGGGAATGTGTCTGAGGTAGCCTGATTGTTGAATAATCTATTATTGAGCCTGTCTAGACTAATATGTGAATAATGGTCAGTACTGATATGAGTCAGTGTGGCAGTGTCTGTGGCACATTCAAGGGAGGGGGGGGGACGGTGTGTAGAAACTGGAAGGAATAGAAAACAGGGGAAACGGAATAGATGTTTCAGGAAAGCTGGTCAGGCGTATTTGTCCAAGATTGTCAGTTGTTTAATTGTTTGTGGTTACTAAATGAGGAATAAATCTGCACTCAGCTACAGGAACAACATTGCAAGTCACAGTTAAAAGCCAAAATCAGGCCATGAGTAAATCAGTGTTCTGAACAGATCCAGAGCAAAGTTACCCAATTTGGCACAGTTCCAGGTGGGGTACCCCAAAATCTACAAATCCTGGGTGAGGGGGAATGAGCTTGCTCCTCCTGGTTAGTCTCCCCTCAAATCCTGTTGGTCTCATCAAGGTGAAATTTAAAAAGATCCCTTCTCTTGTGGATACCATTCTTCAGACCCAAATAAATTTACATCTTATAAAAAGGAGCTAATTTAACAAGGCTGCCTTGAATTAACCAAAAAAATTCACTACTAAATATGTAAAAAAATAGAAATGCAACACTGATTCGAGATGAGATGAGAGGAGAGGCCAAAAACATAAAAGTAAAATAAAATATGGATCAATCTCTGAATGCTTCATGAAAAGCAGATAAGACGATGCTGCAGCTATTTTTGGATGCTACCAGTAACATTGATGTTGTTCTTGGTTTTGTGGGTTAGTGGGAATTCTGTTGTTCCAATTCCTTACGACAGTGAATGAATTCCAACATTCAAAGTGAGAAGAAGTCTTTACCTCTGTTTTACCTGCAGTGCGGGGATGTTTAAATGGCTGTTCTCAAAGCTGTGGCCTCACAGTATTCTAGTCCACACGCTGGGATGTCAGCCACCAAAAGAGACTAGAGTTATGGTCAGTTTTTAACTTCTACTGTGTATATTCCCTGGGTAAAACAGAACATTTTGCAAGAGGTGGCTGCCTGCTGAGAGGGATATAATCAGCCCTTTTTGTGTTAGAGCTCTCAGTCTGAAGTTACCCTGACGCTTCACAGGTATGTCATCCCGTGGGCTTCTCACAGGACATGAATTCACATCCACAGTTTTGTTTTTCTCTGTAGTGACTTCTTTTATTTTAAGTTCCAAAATATCTCTTTTTTTTCCAAAGAAGAAATGTCCATAAATACTTTGGGATTCTGGTTTGTCTGTGTAACACTGGACACGGAAAGAGTATAATAGGTGCCTGTGGTTGTTGGATTGCAATCTCAAATGGTTTGTTGAACTCTCACAGTTTTGTTTAAATCTGACTCAGCAATTCAAAATGTAGTCTTCAATGCAGAGAGTGGTCATGATAAATTCTTCAACATACAACCTCCAGTGTAATCTCGCCATAGCATCAAGGACAAGGAGTGCCAGTTGGGGTGGAGGTATTATAAACTATACACAAGACGTGATTTCATGATGCTATCAGGATTATGGTGCCAACTGGTGAACATGCTTCTGTTTCCACAGTTAAAATTGGCAGCGGACACTAAGACTCAGGAAAACTCACATTTTCCAAACAGCCAATCAAGAGCTTGTGACTGTGGGAGACCCAACATGGATGCAGCATTTCAGATGTGCATCAGCACAGATTGTAACATATCACACAGTGCCATGGCTAAACCTTCTGACATTAACATCTTGGAAGGTACTACTATCGACTAATTGATTAATTGGACAAACCACATTGAGAACAGGCGAGGGGTAATACATTGGATTCTTCAAAGTTTCTCCAATGCTTACAAAGCTCAAGGTCAGAAAGGTACTGAGCCCAGCTGCAATACCACTGACTAAGCTCGACCATTCCAGGGAGAGCAGTTCGCTTTGTTTTTGTTTATTCACTCATGGGACATAGGTATTGCTGGCCAGGTCAGCATTTATTGCCCATCCCTAGTTGCCCTTGAGAAGGTGGTGGTGAGCTGCCTTCTTGAACAGCTGGAGTTCACGTGCTGTTGGCAAACCCATAATGCCCTTAGGGAGGAAATTCCAGGAATCTGACCCAGCAACAGTGAAGGAACAGCAATATATTTCAAAGTCAGAAAGGGGAAGTTGCAGGGGGAGGTGTTCCGATGTATCTGCTGCCCTCGTCCTCCTAGATAGAAGTGGTCGTGGGTTTGGAAGGTGCAACTTATAGATGGTGCACACTGCTGCTGAGTGTCGGTGGTGGAGGGAGTGGATGCTTGTGGATGTGTTGCCAATTAAATGGGCTGCTTTGTCCTGGATGGTGTTGAGCTTCTTGGGTGTTGTTGGAGCTGCACTAATCCAGGCAAGTGGGGAGCATTCCATCACAGTCCTGACTTGTGCCTTGTAACTGGTGGACAGGCTTTGGGGAGTTACTTGCTGCAGTTATTCCTAACCTCTGATCTGCTCTTGTAGCCACTGTGGCAAGTCCAGTTGAGTTTCTAGTCAATAGTAACCCACACAACGTTGATGGTGAGGGATTCAGTGATGTAACACCATTGAATGTTAGGGAGCAGTGATTATATTGTCTCTTCTTGGAGATGGTCATAGCCTGGCATTTGTGTGGTGTGAATGTCACTTGCCACTTGCCACTTGTCAGCCCAAGCCTGGATATTGTCCAGATCCTGTTGCATTTGGACACTGACTGCTTCAGTATCTGAGGAGTCACAAATGGTGCTAAACATTGATCAACTTGATCAGTGTCCCAGCCACAGGGCTTCTCATTCACCCTTGTGGCTGCAGGGCGGCCAGTAAGATCCACTGCAGCAGCTCTCTGGGGTTAATTCAATAGCACAATTAAAAACACAAGGAAGCTTCCTCAAACACAACCTTTATTTGGATTGTGACACATTCTTCAGAAATGCACAAGTACAAACTGAACATTGGCACTCTCAGTAAAGCACTGCAAACAGGTGTGTCGTAGCTGGAAAACAGAACAAGCTGAAAATGTATGTTTGGGGAGACCAGCGTATTCGAGTGACAAGCTGAGAGAGAACCAGTAATATTTACTTTATAATGTCACCACTTCAATCAAACTGCCCTCCCGCTCAGAGGTTTCGATGGTTTGAGAGTCATTACCGCACCAGTCTCTGAGGTACTTTCACTCAGTAACATTTTTGTTTCAAGCCACAGTCCCAACCATTGTCTTGTCAGAGGACAACTTGCAGAGAGGCTACAGACCAGAAAGACAGCTTGTGGATCTGTGCCGTCACACAGTGAGCTCCTTATTCCAAGGCTGCTTTCACAGGCAGTTGCCAAGTGGATCACAAGCATTTCTCCACAGACAAAAATTGAAAAAATAAAACGATTGGATCTATTTTAATGTTAGCCCTGTATACAGCCTGTTTGATAACAGTTTCCTTGGTTCCACAGCAGGTTACCCTCCTGAGTAACAAAATGCTACAGACTGAACATCCCCACATCAATCCTTGGATTATGCTAGATGGTGCCAATCTCAACTAGGGCAGTGATTGGTTATATTGATTGAGTTCAGGCTGAGGAAATAGGTCACTAATGATCCCTTGTTGGAGGTTTCCAACTCATTGGTGAGGCCACATTTGGAATACTGCATACAGTTCTGGTCATCCAGCTATAGGAAGGATATTATTAAATTAGAAAGGGCGCAGGCAAGATTTACATGGATGTTATTGGGACTGGAAGGTTTGAGTTATAAGTAGAGGCTGGACAGACTGAGATATTTTCCCTGGAGCATAGGATGTTGAAGACCCCTTATAGAGGATTATAAAATAATGAGGGGCATAGATAACGTGAATAGCCAAGGTTTTTCCCCCCAGGGTGGTGGTGTTGGGGGGGGGGGGGGGGGGGGGGGAGGTGAAAGGAGTCCTAAACTAGACGGCATAGGTTTAAGGTTAGAGGGGGAAAGATTTAAAAGGGACCCAAAGGGCAACTTTTTCATGTGGAGGGTGGTGTGCATGCAGAATGAACTGCCAGAGGAAGTGGTAGAGGAGTGTACAATTACAACATTTAAAAGACAAGTGGACAGGTATGCGAATAGGAAAGGTTTAAAGGGATATGGGCCAAACACAGGCAACAGGACTAGTTTAGTTGGGGATTATGGTCAGCATGAACGAGTGGGACTGAAGGGTCTGTTTCCGAGTTGTATGACTATGACTCTGATCTTTTTTTTTTTAAGAAGTCTGAACAGCACCAAAAGCTTGGGTTCAATCAATGTCTCACCCCTCAACGTGGCCTTGACTGCAGATCCAAAGCCACATGCAGCAGCAAGTCTACTTGTGGTGACAGGAGCAGGAAATGATAAGTGGCTCCTTTGCAGCTATGTAAAGTTACTTCACTTGGAACCCAGAGGCTCAGACAAGTGCTCCAGAGACAGGAGCTCAAATCCCACCATCCCACTGTTGAGGGGAGGCGATGGCCTACTGATATTATCATTGGACTGTTAATCCAGAGACCCAGATAACATTCTGGGGGGCTGGGTTTGAATCCCACGATGGCAGGTGGTGGAATTTGAATTCAATAAAATATCTGGAATTAAAGAGTCTAATGATGATTATGAATCCATTGTCGATTGTTGGAAAAACTCATCTGGTTCACTAATGTCTTTTAGGGAAGGAAACTGCCATCCTTACCTGGTCTGGCCTACACATGACTCCAGACCCACAGCAATGTGGTTGACTCTTAACTGCCCTCTGGGCAATTAGGGGTGGGTAATAAATGCTGCCTAGCCAGCGATGCCCTCATCCCGTGAATGAATAAAGGATGACAATTAATGAATCTGCAATAAAAGCTCTTCTCAATGAGGATGATCATTAAATTACTGGCTCTTCAATATCTTTTTGGGAAGGAAATCTGCCATCCTTTATCTGGTCTAACCTACATGTAGCTCCAAACACATGCTTGATTCTTAACTACCCTCTGCAGTGGTTTAGCAAGCCACTCGATTGTGGCTACAGAAAACCGTTACAGAAAAGAACAGACAACTCTGCGTGTTCCTACACCACACAAACTCCAGCAGTTCAAGGGCAATTAGAGACAGGCAATAAAGAGTTAACCAGTAATATTCATATCCCAGACAGGGAAAGTGGTTCATGGAGTGAACGCAAAATCAATTCACACCAACCCAGGGCAACTGACTGAAACAAAACTTTGATGTTCCTGTTTACAGCACTCATGTAAAACAACAAAAGACTACAAACATAATAGGATTTAAACTAAACTCTTAAACACAACCTATACAATTTCTTGACACTGCCAGTCAGTGAAGTGCAAAGTATTTTCTCACAATCTTAGCTCTGGGCCCTGGATTCTGGCCCAACCCAAATAGCAGGGTGAGATCATGCACTGCACACAGTTCTAGCTACCAGAGATCAGATTCAGTGAATGGCAGCAATGTCATCCATGCTACGTACAGCCACAGAAACCCAAAGTGGCAGAGCAAGCTTTCTAGCAGTCAGGCGTGAGAATCCAGCATCACTTGTGCGCTGGAGAAACCGGTCAAAAGGAAACTTACCAAAAAAAAAACCAAACCTTCTTGGTGATTTTGAATAAATTCTGTTCCTAGAAATGCTCCCTTCAATGAGAAGGGGGTTCTGAGCCCATCAGGATTTACTGAGAAAATAAATTTGTTTCCTAATGGTTCAGTGATTAAATGTACTACTGGACATGGCACAGAGCCTGTTAAATGATTTTCAGGGTGGGTAGGGGCTGAGATAGATGATCATTGGAAGAGGGAACAGTGGCAACACTACAGCTGATCTTACAGCTCTCAGCCAAGGACAGATAGGGCTTACTAGATAGCATTCAATAGAATATGCATGTAAGAAAGAACATTATGGGGATGACGGTGTGGAGGGAGCTCCATAACCACTCAATACCAAGCAGGTTCCATGTCTGTTCCCTTGTCTCCACCAACTTTGCTGGTGGAGGTTGAGCCACAGTAATTAGCTGTGCTCGGAGACTTGGGGGGGGGGGGGGGGGCGGGTGGAAAACAGAAATCAGCCCCAATTCCTGCTCTGAATGCTACCTTGTTGGAAAAAGTGTGCGTAAGTGTTAATTAAGGGTTTGGCGTGTGGTTGACTGTGATGTCTCCAGTTCAAATTGACAGCTACCAGGTATCTAGGACAGATAGTGGAAGCCTCTGGAATTCTACCACGTGGGAGAAAAAAAAATTGGAGGGGTTGGGGAGCGGGGAGGTAGAATCTCACATGCGAATCCCATGAATAAAACAATCCCGTGCTGTAGATTTAACATCGACTGGACTTAAAAAGGGATACAAGGGATATAAAAGAGATGATGCTGTGGTCAGAGAGTCAGTGTAAATGGCCGGTGTAGAGGGAGATGTGATCTCAGACCACAATCAGCAAATGTATAAATGTCATTGGAGTTGTAAATATTCAAATGTGCGTAAAGTGTTTTATTAGAGGGTCCATTTGCATCAAACTTTGCAGATTCACTTTGCAGGCAATGTGCCAATGAGAGAGAGTTTCAATCAAAGAACACCTTGGCATATCAACTTGACCAGGGCATGAGAACCAAGCTAGCTGCAGCTGAAAAGACAAGCAGCCTTGTCTCAGTGTGATTCTCAACGTGGCTCAGTCTTTATTGGTTGTACACCTGTTCCTTAGTCTTGTTTACTTTCTCAGCAACGATGTAGATAAACAGATTAATGCAATGAGTCAGTATGCACCCATTCAGGTGCAGATCCCAAACAGAGAGCCCTCTTTACTGAAAGTTACATCTGGATTCACCAGGCCCTCACGTTAAACCATCATTGTAGCAGTGTTACAATACATAATGGAAAACCTCCTCTTTCAGGCAATGACCCCATGGTAATCCCAGTTTATCAGTCCCCAACACAAAGAACTCTCTTCCCATTGTGACAAATCAAACAAGTTGCCAAACTGAAATGGAAACCAGTGAGTGCAGCAGCAAAAGGCATTACTTAGACATCAGTGCAACAGGCAAGTAAAGAAAGCTCAATGTAATGGCTCATTATAACACAGTACATCACATGCTAGGCTTAGTTACTTTTTAAATACAAAACATTCGATAATTTTGAAGTGCTTGTGCTAAGGATAGTAAATGCTCAGCTGTTTTACATTGCCAGTAGCAGAGTCCAATCCTGTCCTCACCATCCCCACACATGCCCATCTTGCTGATAGTAACTTGCTTTTCTCCTTTTCCTCCTCCCCCCCTCCCTCGTCCTCAAAAGCTAATCATTGCACCTGTATTGCCACCTTAAGCCATCACATAAATCTGGTCATTGAACTTGAGACTTCCCAAGTCTGTGGAGCAGTTGCATATTAGGTGAGCACCTCACATGTTAGAACAGATTTATGGTGTGTTTCTTTTCTGGTTGGAATCCCATTCTTACCATTTAATTGGTGTTAATGGTTCATTTTGAAACCAAAGGTGATATTAGATAATCACCTTATCTAACAGGCCCTTCGGCCCACTAAGTCTGCACTGATTCCTAATCCTTATTTAGACCCTGTGCATGGTATCTATCGCTCTGTTGGCCTCATATTCACGTGTCTACCAAGATACACCTATAAATGTTGTTAACATACCTGCTTCCAGCACCTCCACTGGCAGTGCGTTCTAGGCACCACCACCCTCTGTGTGAAAAGCTTTCCCCCTCTCACCTCGAACCTGTGCCCTCCTTGTAGTTGACCTTTACATCGTGGGAAACAGCCTCTGACCATCTACCCTACCTATGCCTCAATTTTGTAGACCTTTATCAGGTTGGCCCTCAGCCTCCATCTTTCCAGTCAAAACAATCCACGTTTATGCAACCTCTCCTCACAATTGAAACCCTCCAGACCAGGCAACATTCTGGTAAACTTTCTCTGCACTCTCTCCAAAGCATGCAGGTCCTTCTGATAGTGAGGACCAGAACTGCACGCAAATGTGCTCTAAACAAAGTTTTGTACAGCTGTAACATAACTTGCCAACTATACCAGTGTCAAAACGACTACACATCAACATTTCTGTCACTGTTAAGTATTAAAATGATTGGAAAAAACACTTCCTTAAAGAAAGTAACTAGTGAAAGGTAAACAAACAAATAACTAAGACTAACAGTTGTCTGTTATGGGCTCCGGAAACATCCCAAGGTGTCAACTATATTTCAGTGAACATTGTTCTTGCCTTTGAATCGGTTGTTTCAAGCCCCACCACAGGGCTCAAGCTTTTAAATTAGACCAGACAATTTGTTGCAAATACCGAGGGAGAATTGGCCTACCAGAGGGGTCATCTGGAATCTGAATCTAATGAACAGTCATCCAGACTCAAAACATTAGCTTGTTTTCACTCCATATATGCTGCCCGACCCGCTGTGATCTCTAGCATTTTTTGTTTTCAGAGGGGTGGTTTTTTTTGAATTAGATATCAGACAGCAATCCCTTCTGCCTTACCAAGTGAGTGTAAAATAACTCCCATGACATTATTCTAAAGAGGTGCAAGGAATGCTCCTGGCATTCTGTCCAATATTTATTACTTGACCATCATAATTAAAACAGTCTGTAACACCATATTCTGCATTCTGTTCTATTATGTTGATGTACTTACGTAAGGTACAATTTGTCTGGTTAGCATGCAATACAATACTTTTCATTGTATCTTGGTACATGTGACATTAATAAATCAAATCAGTAACACCCAAGGCACGGCAATATATTTCCAAGTCAGGATGGTGAATGGCTTGTAGGGGAACTTGCAGGTGATAGAGTATGTGCTAGCCTTGTCCTTCTAGATGGTAGAGGTCATGGGTTTAGAAAGTATTGTCAGAGAAGCCTCGATGAGTTGAAGTGCACTCTGTCAATGGTACACACTGCTGCTGCCATACATCAGTAGTGAAAGAAGTGAATGTTGAAGGTGGTGAATTGACTGCTTTGTCCTGGATGGTGTCAACTTCTTAAGTGTTGTTGAGGCTACACCCAGCCATGCAAGTGGGGAGTATTCTATCACTCTTGACTTGTGCCTTGTAAGTGATGGACAGGCTTTGAGGAGTTACTGCATCATTCCCAGCCTCTGACCTACCTTTGTACCCACTGTATCTATATGGCTGGCCCAAGCAGTATGGTATAACCCAGGGTGTAATATTATGTCCTTGTGGCCTGAACTGTTGAATTAGGTCTTTCAAATGGGTTCTCCTTCAACCTGTTCAAATGCAGACAGACAACGCTTGGCGAGACAGACCGAAAACAAATGATAAGGTGTTTTATTTCACAAGAGAATGAGCATACAGAAGTTATGATCAAATTTACTAAGTAATACCGATCATAATAAGTTATAAAATTAAGAACATGCCACACTTCCCTCTACTAGTCAGCACGACTTAAACAACCTCTTGTCACAGCCACTTGTCAGTCAGCCTTGCAACATTTTTTTTTAAAAGTAAAAAAAAACCTCCTTGTTTCTTCAGGCTTGACCTACTGCTAGTCAGAATCCAAAAAGGGATGACCCTGCTGAGTGGAACAAGTAACAACAAAAAGGAGGGTTGTGGTTATCAATCACCAAAACAAGCCAAGAAGAAAGCCAAAGCCAGCTCAAACATCTGAACTACCTTTCAGCTCAAGGCCACCTTTTCAAAAAGCAAATGCATGAATGCACTATGCTTTAAAACACATTTAAAAGTAACTCTCTCCTAAAGCTGTTTTTGGAAACATTCCGAAGATGCTGGAACTTAACACTTGATATCTCTGAAACAAAGGTTTCCCCCCGACTGCCTTCTCTCCAGAAGGGGCTGACGCTCATTTGAGAAGAGCTCAGTGGATGCTGACAGTCAACTTCAGTGCCCTTTCTTTACAGGGAATGAGAGAAGGATTTTACAAGGTACAGAAAAGGTCTCAATTCCAGACTCACGCACCCTATTCTGCAGGGAGCTGAGTTGCAATCAGAAGGACCTTTCAGGGGCAGGGGGAGAAGCCATTGACTGTACATGCTGATAATAGCTCGACAACAGCTGTCCAGGCTTAAATCAGCTGTGCACAATATTTGGAAACAAATGTGGGACCTTCCCAGTTTGCAGGTCCACATTCAACTTCCACTTGAAACTGACGACTTATGCTGAACTGCCTTTTGGAAGCTGTATGAGCCTTAAGAGGTGCTCCTATGATTCAGTGGGCTATGTCAACCTTAGCTCCAAGCCAGAAGCTCAAGTTCCACTCCAGGACTCAAAAGGCACAAAATATTTGTTCAAAACATGGCCAAATGGGTTGTGTACCCACCTGAAAATCCTGCCAACACAGGCTAATGCCAGGTGGGTGAGAGCAGGAGTGTGTCATGGTCAGCCAAGTGACACAAAGAAAGTGGAGCCTCTGCCATCGTTATCCAGAGCTCCAGGCTGCAATGTGCAGAGCCAGTTGGGATCAGGTTGGTGCCAACAGTACACTGGTTTGATCCTGTTCTGGCTGGAATGGATCACGGACTTCAACCCTACCTGTGATGGAGATCATGGCGCCATGGATCAGATCTACCTTCAGTCAGAGAACTGAAGAAGGAGCCTCAATAAAAGTGCTTTTAAAAAAAAAGTTTTTTTAAACTTCTAAGACAGAGAGGGTTTAAGCAGCTCTAGCAAGAGTCTAAAAGGATTTACCATGACAGAGGGAAAACTATTTGTCTTAGGCTGTTTTATTTCCTTGTTAATTCAATTTCACTAAAGAAAGCAGGAAGCAAAATAGTTTCAGCTGAACTAACTAGACTTGGGAATCTGAATTCATGTAGAAGATAAAGGAAGGTTTGCATCTATAGAGCAACTTTCATAACCACCAGACATCTCAAAAGCACTTTATACCCAATTAAATTCTTTTTGCAGTGGGGTCCCTGTTGCAATGTAAGAAACAGGGCAATTTGCCTACAGATTTTTCTTGGAGACCCTGTTGCAAATATCTATTTGCACAATTCGTGTGATTTAGAGAGAACTTTTAGTTTTAGGTAATTAACAACTTTTACTCAGTTCTGAGGAAGGGTCACAGGAGCTGAAACCTTAAACCTGCTTTCTCTTCACAGATGCTGCCAGACCTGCGGAGTTTTACCCCTGCAATTTCTGCTCTTTTTAATAACTTTTACATTGGATATTAATATCCAAAGTGGAAGATAAAATGATATTAAGAACCTAGCAAACAACCCTAAAGTGAAAGCAAATCAAACAAGCTTGGGATAATTATTGTTAAAAGGTTATTGGCATTCATCTTACAAGGTCACACTGCTGTGAGAAAACTTACATAATGGAATGACCCATCTTTGAACCTCTTGGTAGAACCAAAGGTTCTGGAAAAGAGGACATTTATCTCTAATGGATATAATTGAGTCATGTTATTTACTAATTCATGTCATTTAGCAAAAGCAGCAACTGTGACATAAGGAAAATCTTCTCCCACACAGCAAGTGGTTGGGATCTGGAAAGTATAGCCAGAGAGTGTGGTGGAGGCAGATTCAAATAGATGCTTTCAAGAGGAAATGCAATTGTTCTTTAAAAAGGAAGGACTATGGGGAGAAGCCAGGAGTGTCATTAGGTGATCTAGTCATTTGGAAAGCCAATGATGGGCTAAATGGCCTAGAACGATAGAATCGCTACAGTATGGAAACAAGCCATTCGGCCCAAGTCCACACTGACCCTCAGAACATCCCACCCACACCCATCCCACCTAATCTACACATCCCTGAATGCTATGGGCAATTTAGCATGGCCAATCCACCTAGCCTGCACACCTTTGGACTGTGGGAGGAAACCAGAGCACCCGGAGGAAACCCACGCAGATACGGGGAGAACGTGCAAACTCCACATAGACAGTCACCCGAGGGTGGAATTGAACCCAGGTCTCTGGTGCTGTGAGGCAGCAGTGCTCACCACTGAGCCACCCCAGGCCTCTTTCTGCCCTGTAACAATTCTCCAATCCTGTGAACAATTTGATAATGGTCACATAATCTGACTTTGTGATGTTGATCGAGGGATAAATATTGGTCAGGGTACTGGGGAGAATTACCCTACTCTTCTTCAAATAGGTCTAGATCACTGCTGATGGGTGGAGGGCAGACGGACTTTGTTTAAAAGGTAACAGCTCTGACAGTGCCGCACTCCTAGTCTGGTGCACTGATCAAGTCAAATCACTGATATGCACTTGTCAAACATTCTGACCAAAAGGGCAGTTCAATGATGAAGATTTCTGATGAAGGGTTTAGGCCCGAAGCGTCAAGTTTTCCTGCTCCTATGATGCTGCTTGACCTGCTGTGTTCATCCAGCCCCATGCTTGTTATCTCGGGATTCTCCAGCATCTGCAGTACCTTTTATCTCTGATGTAACAACTTGCAGTTATATAGTGTATTTTAAGTTTTGTTTTATTCATTCAGGGGAGTAGAAAACTTCCCAAGGTTACAGTCAAAGAGAATGTTATTGAGGACTTTGATTGGGTCCTTTCAGTGCTATAGCAGAAATAGTGCCAAGTTCAGCTGACCATGGCACTAACTGTCAGAAGGCTAAGTGGGCATCGTGTTCTCTTACAGGTGCCATCCATGACTCCCTGCTCAGATTTTCCACCTCCTCTACAGGAACACATTGCCTGTTGCCTCCTAACTGAGCATTTCTTGGCTTGTGGATTGAACAGAATGAGAAATAAATAGGGTGTGATATATACAGGCTGCAGAAAGAACAAACTGGATTGGTCTCTGGTCCACATTTCCATATGTTGTGCCTTTATTTTCACAGAACGGGCAGCTTTGGAAAGAAAAGGATTTAACTTGTAAGTTCCTGTAGGCAATAACAAAAATTCAAAATCACAAAGTCCACCTGATCCATGATGAAAATATTTGCCTGCCCTATCAGCAAGTGTTCACTTAAACGAGACAAACCTCCAACTCACTGGTCGCACTCAATTAATATTTAAAAGGAAATACTGATATTCTGAGAAGAGTTAAAACATACAAAGGCACGAACAAACAGACAAAATGTTCTTGTAATGCCAGATGATTTGCATCTTTCTAGCTCGCAGTGATCTATTTGGAAGTAAAGTACACAACTGATTTGGAAAGAGAGACAAGTGTCTAACGATCTGCAGGTGCTTTTATCATTTTTAAAAATACGACTTTGTAGCTCTGACTTCAATTCCTGGTGCACAGGTCTCCCAGGAGCTAGAAAAGACAGGCCAGGATTCACTGAGCACTTCTTGGTGAATTCACTTTGTGTCCTAAGCACAGCGTTTGAAACAGTCTAAAACTGACATGAGGATCCAGGTTGCTCTCTGCACTGAACGCCACAGTGTCAGTGTCATGGTCACTTGTGCACCAGGGACTCTGCCAGAAGAAGAATTAAGAAAAAGACAGATTTCGAGCAAAGTGGCATCGAGACGACATTCTCTGACCTACAGAAGCGCCCGGAGACTCCTGCGAGGATGAAATAGACTCGACAACATCATGAAATGGCTTTAAATGAGAACTCGGCTGAATGCTTCTGGAAAGAGCCACATCGCAGTTCAGTTTAATTCTCTACACACGTCAGGGGGATAAAAGCTAAAACAATTCAACATTACTTGTGGCCCAATGCGGTCAAACTTATAGCCTATCACACGCGACCTCTCAAACCTGACCCTCAGCTTTACCCCAAACAGGAGAAAGGCTTTAGGGAAAAGTCCATGTGAATTCTGAAGGTTCCCCGAAGTTGGTGCTCACTTCACGTTCACATGAGCTCGAACTAACTGCCCATGAACCTGATCCTTACAACCTGTTAACAAACTGACAGTCAGGATACAAAAAACTGCAGCCAACCTGAGACAGGCGCTCCCACACACCAGCCTCAGTTTATCGTTAGGTGATTGCGCAAAAACCTTAAGCAAACAAGGGTTTTTATAACTCCCAGTTTCCGTCTCCAAATAAAAGGCTCGTCATTAGACATTTCCCCCCCACTTTTACAAAAAGTTACTTTTTAAATTACCCGATAAAAAGTAACACACCAAGTTAGTTTCATCAAGTTTTAGAGCACTGTTTAGGACTCAAGACAGAAATAAGATTACTGTTGTAGATTTAAAACAAGGAGAAAGCATTGGGTCGACCCCACCTACCTGATTGTGAGGTAACACCATTTACAATCCATAGTAAGTATATTTCCAACACCTGTAACTTGGTCATCTTGTCCAGAAATGCGCTCGTTTCTTTAATTTCCTGCCCTACGAAATCACTTCCATTGCTTTTTCTTTTCAAGCAGACGGCGATAGCATCGGGAATCCAGCTTTTGAAAACTTTGGGAAATGTTTTCAAAGTTTCTAATTTCAACTCTTAAGTAACTCGTGCAACCCGCTCCCAGTCAGTTTCACGCTTAGTACTATCAATTACATTGAGCTGATATAACATGAGATTGGCTGCTCTCCAGCTTTCTGAGGCCAATCGCATCATCAGGGAGGTGTGAAACTGCACCACAAAGCTATCTACAGTCATTTCATGACGCAAGGGAGTCATTTACGAAAGTAGACGGGATTTAAAGAATTGAGCTGTTAATATTGTGAATAGACACTGATTATTTAAACGGTCTGATTTTGAGAAACACCGTTTCCGAAAATAAATCAGTTGCCCTTTACAGCAAATACATTAGCGTGTACAGCTTATTTAAGGGTCAGGAACTCAAGGAAAGCTGAAATGAAAGGAATGGGGACTCTTGCCGGATTCATGAGCAAACCGATTTACATTTGCAGTCATTTTCTGATGAAGGGTTTCGGCCCGAAACGTCAAGTTTTCCTGCTCCTATGATGCTGCTTGACCTGCTGTGTTCATCCAGCCCCATGCTTGTCATCTTACATTTGCAGTCACTCGTCACGTTCCTTGAATCCCGAAATATAAGGCTTTACGTACGGTGGCCCCGAATTAAAACTGTCCATTAAACACAAATACATAACCATCGAAAAATACAGCCTCGCTACTCGCTAGCTGGAGGAACACAGCAGGCCAGACAGCAGAGGAGCAGGAAAGTTGACGTTTCGGGTCCGTACCCCTCTTCAGACCCGAAACAAGAACTTTCCTCAGACATAAAGTTTTCCCGCTCCTATGATGCTGCTTGACTGTGTTCATCCAGCCCCACGCTTGTTATCACAAGAACTTTCCTGCTCTTCTGACGCTGCTTGACCTGCGGTGTTCCTCCGGCTCCACACTGTATTGACTGATTCCAGCATCGGCAGTTCTTGCTATCTCCTCTACCGTAGCTCCCTACATTTCTTGTTCTATCTTCCACCCCCCTCCAGTCCTGAAGGCGCGGGTTAAAAGTGGATTGCAGCCCTGTGATTGAGAGCAGGCCGAACCCACACAGGGGAAGGCTCATGAGTGTAAACCTTGGCTGATTTTATACCTCCCCAGTTGAGAACCACGGAGGGGGATCGTCAGTTCTCCATTATTACACCAGCCAAGGGCAAAGCCCTAGACTTGCTGGTTTATACGGTTTAAAACAAACAGACAGACAGACTTGCATCTATGTATCGCCACCCACGTCCCAAAGTGCTTCGCAGCTACTGAAGCCCATATGAAGTTTAACCAATATCTATCGACTATGACTTCTTCAGAACTGGAGACACTGCCAGCGTTTTACTTAAAAAGTCACTTATGAATTGGTTAGGGAGAGTGAAACGTCACTTCTAACATATAGGTAATGCTGTACTGTCATAGTTTATCGTAATGGACTGGTTTAATAATCCAATATGAGCGTTAGTAGTTTGCAATTTTGAATTCCATTTAGAAAAATCTGAGACGAAATGTTGGAAACAAGCTTAAAAATACGTATCATGAAAAATTGGATGTTACAGTAAATACCCAACATCACTAATACCCTTAGGAAAGGAATTCCAATCTGGGCTGTATGACACTGTAGTGTCACACCGACATTCAGAGCCAGGAGGAATGATGGGTCGAATGACCAGTCTCTAGCTGTAGCATTCTATGACACTTTGAAGAGAGTTTGCATCAAATCAAGGAAATTAAAAGTGGGCAATGAATGCTCACCTTGTTAGCGACACCCAGAGGGCGAGAATGAAAATGCAATGAGCTATTAAACTACAAATGGGGATCTTATTTCGTAAATTATTGTGGCTGCGATTGATAAAGTGCTCAAAAAAAAAGCTATGCTTAATTATTAGACAATAAAGAGAAAGGATATTCCCATGGACCAGTAGAAATACACTGCGGAGAAACTCAGCAGTCTTGCAATATCTGTGGGGAGACAGAAACAAGTTTGATTATGGCCTCTTCAGAGCCAAACTCAAAACATTAGCAATGTTTTTCTTTCCACAAATACTGCCAGCTCTGAACAGTAGAACAAGCAGCATCAGAGGAGCAGGAAGGCTGACGTTTCGGGCTTAGACCCTTCTTCAGAATTCTTTTTTCCCCCGAAGGGTCCAGACCCGAAACGTCAGCCTTCCTGCTCCTCTGATGCTGCTTGGTCTACTGTGTTCATCCAGCTCTACACCTTGTTATCTCAGATTCTCCAGCATCTGCAGTTCCTACCACCTCTGAAACAGTACTTTGTTTTTGCTTCAGACTTTCAGCATCTGCAGAATTTTATTTGATGTCAGAGTGCGATCTGGTGCCCGATATCCCCAATACAGTGGGTCCCATTGGGACCGTACGCTTTTGTTGATGCTCCATCTAGTGACCATTTGTGGAATAACACCAGAATATTGAGCACTGAAAATCATCGCAAGATCAGATGTCCGAAACAAAGTTCTGCAGAAGGGTCACTCGACTCGAAATGTTAACTCTGATTTCTCTCCATAGATGCTGCCAGACCTGCTGAGATTTTGCAGCAATTTCTATTTTTACCCCAAAACAAGTGCCAGCTTAGTACTTGCATACCAAACAGACGAAGCAGTTACACAGATCTGTTCTGACTACGGTCCCTGTCATATCATCTCTCAAGCACATTTTCTTGCCACCAGCCGATTCTCTGTACTGTCTGGAGTACCTATTACATAATTCACATCACTTTTTTTTTGATTGATAGGGTCCAGTGAACCTTGCTTTTAATAGTTCCCCAGAGACAGGCAATCATACTAACACCTTGTCTCCAAACAAGGACAATTTGAATTTACTTTTTTAAAATCTGCTTTGTTCAGCACTTTTCAACTGCTTTTTGGCCAAATCTCACCGTTGGGTTAGTTTCTCTCCAAATCTTTAAACATAGACTGAGCTTCGTTTATACATCTTTCTTGAATCAATTTAAGGGGCGCTTTTACCTCATGTCCATTTCAATTTTCAAAAAGGACTGAATCTCATGGACTCATTTAGGACACATGGCAAACAGTAACAAAAGGAATTCCTTTATTTTAATTATTTGGACATTCCTGATAAGCTTTAATCATGGCCTTCAAAGTTTAATGTCATCTTTCCAATACTCCTAGATAATGTGGGTATTAAACTGAAGACAAATTGTTGGACATAAAATGTGAACCCTGATGTGATTGCACAAACAAATACAATCATCTCATTAAAAAAAGTGAAAACCTTTCCCACAACAACTTTTAGCATAATTTCCCCTAAAAAGGTACTGCACCAGGAAATCACATTCATAATTGTTAAAAATATACTGATGCCTGCTTCTAGTTTTAGGTAAGGATCCTACACAATCTATTAAGATCCTGTTAACATATTATTTGAAAGCTGGTATCAGAATTAAAAGGCGCAGATGGTTGGGTTTCCCCACTAACTGACGTCCATTTTTGCCAGACATGCAATACATCTTTATGCAATCTTGGCCAATAAAAATGTTCTGGTATTTCAACTTATGTTTTATTAATAGCTAATGAGCCACTCTTTTCTGTTACAATATTCAGATGGGACTACTACCTGATTGACATGGCATGGTTTAACTCCAAATACTATTTTCTCCTTCAGTGACCCTTCTGGAAGGAAATAACAAGATGTGGAGCTGGATGAACACAGCAGGCCAAGCAGCATCAGAGGAGCAGGAAAGCTTGATGTTTCGGGCCTAGACCCTTGTCATTAACCAACATGAGTGATAAACCAACAGACACTAGTTAATCTCCTCAATTTAAAGAGAGGAAGGAACTACCACTCCTTTTGAAATAAAATATTCAGAACCTATAGTGGCCTCAATCTCTATCAATAGGTGAGGAAGCATATTCCTGATTGTCCTGAGTCATTGCTTCCTTCCTAGTAGGAATCGTTTTAATACCAATTTTCTTTCCTAATACATTTTGAGGATTTCTTAAGCATTCTCAGTACTGCAATTAGTCCCCCATTTAACTTCCAACAATTAGCTTTAGTCTATCCAGTCTTATTACAACAGAAGTGTATTATTTTCTTTATATCGTTTTGGGTTATAGGCTTTCTTCTTTATTATTATGATATCCTTTTGTCTGTTCTCTAACACTTCCATCTGCAGAAGTTTCTATTCCCCCAATTTCCTTGCAGATTCCCATATGACCATCTCCACACATGTAACAGATGGAGATATCACCAGAACTGCTGTTTCTCTGATCTTTGATACACATCTAAATAAGCCATGAGGTTCACTTGGGTACTGTTTCTGAATTCTTTCACAATCATAATTTCCCTTGTATTCAAAAATTTCTAAGAGTGATTGAAACCATATAATTTCTCTTTCTCGCAAATTCTACAAATGTTTGATTAGATTTCATTCTTGTAGTCTTACATTTTAAACTAATAAGCTTCAGGGACAAGTTCATAAACATTAAATAGTGTATTTTTACCCATTTCATAGTCTGCAGATTGTTCTTCTGACAAATTGGTGTATATATTTATAGCTATCAGAAGTAGTATAGGTAGGTCGAGTTGTGGATAGTGCGGAGGGCTGTTCTAGGTTACAAAGGGACATTGATAGGATGCAGAGCTGGGCTGAGAAGTGGCAGATGGAGTTTAATTCTGAAAAGTGTGAGGTGATTCATTTTGGAAGGACAAATTTGAAAGCAGAATACAGGGTTAACAGAAAGATTCTCGGCGGTGTAGAGGAGCAGAGGGATCTCCGGGTTCGTGTCCACAATTCCCTGAAAGCTGCCACACAGGTGAAGAGTTGTTAAGGCAACGTATGGTGTGTTAGCTTTCATTAATAGAGGGATTGAGTTCAAGAGCCGTGAAGTTATGCTCCAGCTATACAAAAGCCTGGTTCAACCACATCCGGAGCATTGTGCCCAGTTCTGGTCGCCTCATTACAGGAAAGATGTGGAAGCGTTGGAAAAGGTGCAGAGGAGATTTACCAGGATGTTGCCTGGAATGGAGGGAAGGTCTTACGAGGAAAGGTTGAGAGAGCTAGGGCTTTTCTCTTTAGTACGATGAAGGATGAGAGGTGAACAAAATGATCAGAGGTATAGGTAGAGTGGACAGCCGGAGACTTTTTCCTAGGGTGGAGGTAGCTATTAGGAGGGGGCATAGTTTTAAAGTGAGTAGAGGTAGATAGAGGGGAGACGTCAGAGGTAGGCTCTTTACTCAGAGTGGTCAGGGCATGGAATGCATTGCCGGAGAGGATAGTGAAGTCGGCCTCATTGGGGCATTTAAGTGGCTATTAGATAAGCACATGGATGATATTGTAAGGTAGGGGTGGAGGATAGACCGACCTTAGGATTAGGGTAAAAGTTTGGCATAACATTGTGGGCCGAAGGGCCTGTACTGTTCTATGTTCTATAACACTCCAGCACTTAAGGTCTAAACATCTTTTGACCACTGTCAGCCCAGCTACCTTTTCAGGGGAGGTGAAATATCTTTCAACTCCATCTCTGTAAATTTAGGCACTAGATTTCCAGTTAAATCATTCACTGGAATCTGAATCACACTGAGGTATAACCTCTTCTTTCTCCCTTTATTCTCAGCCGTTGTCTGGCCTTCAAGCTTTTTAAAATGCAATTTCCCCATTTTTCTTCTTTCTTTTCACTCTGTTATTCCCTCACCTCACAATTTAATGAGAGCTCTTATTTCCAATTCTCTTTTCCTTTCTCTCTCCTCCCTTCACATTGTTCTTTTCTTTTTCTTCCAACTCAAATCTGTTCATTTCTTTCTTTTTATTTGATTTCTGGTTGAATCTTACTTAACATACAAGTTCAGTGCTCCTACTTTTAATTCTAAATTGCAGACTTATTACAGGTTGTTCAGCCTGTTGTCTTCGCTGGTTCTTTGAACAAAGATTACGACTTTATGCTATTCTCCTAGTTCCTCCCCCATAATCATAAATATTGTTTCCATCCAAATAATCATTCAATGCTCTCCACTGAATCTGCCTCCACCACATTTCCAGACAGTGCATTCCGTACTCTTAACTACTTGCTGTGAAAAAGTTTTTCCTGACATCACTTTTCCTTCTTTTGCTAATTACCTTGCATCTCTTTCCTTTTGGGGGACAGCGAGAGCGCGAAGAGGAGTTTCTTCCCATCTACTGTATAGCTCCATGATTTTTAAAACTTCAAATTAATCACTTAGCCTTCTCCTTTTCAAGGAATGCAGGCCCAGATTCTCCAAAGTATTTGCATTGGGTCCAGGGATGAGAAACCTTGTCAAACCTCTTCCGTGTTTTCTCTAATGTATTTTCATCCTTCCTGAAGTGTGGCGCACAGAATTATATATAACACTCGTTGAGGTTTAACTGGTATCTTATGCAAGCTCAACAGAAACGTCTTGCTCCTGTACTCAATGCTACTATTGATGAAATCCAAAATACTACATGCTTT
Organism: Ginglymostoma cirratum; assembly: GCA_024137785.1. Classification (NCBI taxonomy): domain Eukaryota; kingdom Metazoa; phylum Chordata; class Chondrichthyes; order Orectolobiformes; family Ginglymostomatidae; genus Ginglymostoma; species Ginglymostoma cirratum. The sequence goes on from JAHRHZ010000089.1 coordinate 7,061,804, forward strand.
ATTAACTGCTCACTCTACCTGTCCTGCCACATATACACCCAGGTCTCTCTGCTCCTGTACACCCTTTAGGAGTAATATATATAAAAAAAGTACTGTCTCCATGTTTTTTCTACCAAAATGTTGTGATGAAAGGATCATCATTTTTGAAGTATAGATTTCAAAATATTGCCATGGGGTGTCGATTACTTTTGTGAAGGGCTTTCTTTAACAAAAGGTCAGAGAGTGTGCTTCAGGAAGTGACCTAATCCAGTATTTGTCAGCAAGCAAGTGGCCACAAATCCTGTGGTGTTAATGGAAAGAGGTTTATACTGTAGTGTTCACAAGTACAGTAAATGTGCAAGGCCATTAGTTTTTCAGTTTAGAAGAATCTAGGAAGAGCATTTAAAAAAAAAAAAAAAAAAAAATCAGTTCCATTTCTAAGCGACCAGTGGTGGGTTTAGTAGTTTACTTTCTCTCCTAGGAGAGTTCAGGGAATAAGTTATCTCATCAGAAATGTGGAGTTTGTGAAATTTCCAAACCACAACAGCTTGATTAAAGCCTACAGATTATTAGAATTGCAAAAGGTTAGGCTCTTAGACGGTGAGAAATTTCATGTGAGCAGATTCTTGCTCGTCCATGGGAATAACCTGGAAAGAATCAGTTAAGCAGAACACCAAAGAGTTCAATTGGAGGGGGGTGGGGGGTGGGGGTGGGGAGAAAGAGAGAGGGGGTGGTGTCATTTCACTGGACTTGAGTGTCTGTAATGGATAGTGTTGGGAAACAGGTTGAAATTTGGCTTGGCTCAGCATTGAGATCATTCTGTCATATGCATTTAGATAAAATCTATTTTTAAATAAGGCTATGTAATAAACTTTTGTTAAAAAATCTGCATCCTTGTGTAAATGTTGCAGTGACTAATCACCACATTAACTAACAAAAAAGCCTATCAAGCCAGATTTCATTCTGTGATCTGACATGTCTAATAGTATGATCAGCTGGGATCATGTCACGTCACACTTCTCCATAGTGAAGTTCACCTGCCATCAAACTGCTAAGTCCACCAGCTTGTCAATGTCCTTTTGTATTTTTTAACATTATTGCCCTCACAGTTAACAATAGTTCCAAGTTTTGTATCTACAAAAATGAAAAATTGTACCCTGCACTAAGATCTAGATCATTAATTATATAAATCAAGAAAAGCAAACATCTCAAAACCAACTTTGAGAACACCATTAAAAATCTTCCTCTAAACTGAAAAAACATTATACTGTTTCCCATCAGCCAATTTTGAAACATGGCATAATATGCCATTTATTCCCCTTATCTCATCTGTACCAGATACCACTTATTACTACCCTCAATTAATCTGTTAACTCTCAGTTTAATCAAAGACTTAGTCAAAGACTTAAAATTATCCACTACTGTCTTTACTCAAAAGTCTTAGCAATATTCAAAGCCATTTTGATCATCTAAACCATGCAATAAACATTGCCACAATACTCCTAATGTCCAGTAGTTCCATGTACCATTTTTCTTAAGAGAAACCGATCCCTCTTAAACTTAATAAATTTAAAATCTGGAAGAATCCCCACTTTGTTATGATCCCAGGTGATGGTAATACTGGACAGGTTAGATCTCAGAATGAAACTTAGCTTGATAAACTAAAAATATTTAATTTTTGTAGGTGGTCAATGTGGTATTTATGAGAGATTGTGGATGTTTAAGTTAATTCTACAAAAAAAACAACAAAGATTTCAACACAAAAATTGTGGCTACAAGAGCATGCTCAAGAAGCTTGACACCATCCAGGACAAGGCAGCTTGCTTATTTGGTACCATATCCACAAACATCTACTCCCTCCAACAATGCTCACTAGCAGCAGTATGTATGATCTACAAGTTGCACTGCAGAAATCCAAAGACAGCAGCTTCCAAATCCAAGACCACTACCATTTAGAAAGCCAGGTCAGCAGATACATGGGAACACCATCACCTGCAAGTTCCCCTCCAAGCCACTCACCATCCTGACTTGGAAACATATTGCTGTTACTTAAGTGTCACTTCAGGACAAAATCCTGGAATTGCCTCCCTAAGGGCATCGTGGGTCTACCTACAGCAGATGGACTGCAGTGGTTCGAGAAGGCAGCTTAGCACAAGCTTAAGGGCATGTTAGGGATTGGCAATAAATATTAGCCCAACCAGTGATACCCACATACTTGAATGAATTTTTAAAAAGTTTCATCCTGTTCCCCAACACCATTTGTTAGAGAAATAGGAGTCCCAGAATCCTAGGAAAATGCCAGCCTGATCTCAGCTTAAATCATTACTGAATGGACACTTCGCCGTTTCTTTCATTGGGACTATTGAGGCAGTTTCTCTTCTAACAAGTCCTTTCTGAATCCATTGACATGAACCTCTCTCAATTTTGATTACTTAAACCTTTCCCATTCTAACAACTTGAAGACTTCTTTCCAAACTCTTCTGCCTTAGAAGCCCCACAGTAAAACACTATGGCAAGGGTGAGTGGTTCCTTGAACTGGCCTGATTCTTCTGCAGAGAGAAGTTGTTCTATCTTCTGAACTGAACTCTGGGTTCTTCTGAACGTTCTGTTCTGAAGTCCAAACTAACCAAATTGTCTCAACATGTTTACTCTGCCTGTCAGTCATAAACTCAACAGCAGAAAAGTTTTACCCATTAATACCGCATGGCCTGTTCCAGACATGCAACTACAAACATATGCTTTCTTTGAACTGATGTGTTTTGGTCACTGTCTATATTACTTTCTGACCGCTGATACAATTACAACATTTAAAAGGCATCTAGATGGGTATGATTAGGAAGGTTGTAAGAGGAATATGGCCCAAATACTGGCAAATGGGATTAGATTTATATAGGATCTCTGGTCAGCATGAACAAGTTGGACCAAAGGATCTGTTTCTGTGTTGTATATCCCTATGACTCAGACTCCGTTTTTGGGGGGTTTGGGGGGGGGGGGGGGGGAAGGGAGAAACTTCACAGAACTGACCTACATTCAGAGATAAAAGGTACTGCAGATGCTGGAGAATCATCCATTTGCCTTTATGGAAATCCAAAAAGATACAATATCTATATTACACCTTTAATCTCAACAGCCAGAGCTAGATGGTCCCACAACCAATAAATGTTCTGCCAACATCCAGAGGTGAATCATGATGGTCAATTAAACTAGTCATTGAAGGAGACTCTGCAAATATCTCTGTCCTCAATAAACAGGAAGCCCAGCACAGTGCAAGGTAAAAGGCTAAAAAGTGTCTTCAGCCATCTGCAGCTAGAAGTGACAAGTAGGTGATCCATCTTAGCCTCCTCCTGAGATCCCCAGCACAAAGAAATGGCTCAAGCCTCTGCGTACCACGAAAGGCTACAGGCCTCAACATCCCAGCTGTAAGACCTGCTCTAGAACTAGCTATGCCCCTGGCTAAGCTGTTCCAATACAACTACAACATCTACCAGACTATTTGAAAAATTGCCCAGGTATGTCCAGTACACAAAAAGCAGGATAAATCCAACCTGGCTAATTACCACTCATTACTCTCAATCATCAGCAAAGTGAAGAAAAATGTCATAGATATTGCTAGCAAATGGCACTTACTCATGAATACCTTGCTCACTAAGCAAATTTGCATTCCACCAGGGCCACTTGGCTCCTGCCCTCATTTATGACTTTAATCCAAACATGATCAAAAGAGCTGAATCCACTAGTGAGCGACTGTCCTAGACAGCTTCTAGCAAGAGCGTGGCATTAAGATGACCGAGTAACTGGAGTCAAATGGGAATCTCGGAGGGGAGGAGGAAGGAGAGTTGAAGTCATATCTAGGAGGAAGATTGTGGTTAGGGTTGTTGGAAGTCAGTCAGTTATCTCAATCCCAGTACATCACGGTAGGAGTTCCTTAGGGAAGTGTCTTAGATTCAGTACAGAAGCAGCACTTTGGCCCCTTGAGTCTGCACCAACAAAACTACACTAAAGCTACAGTAGTTCTACTTTCCAGAACTTGGCTCACACTCTGGAATGTTATGACATTTCAAGTACTCATCCAGGTACTTTAACGCCTATTGTAACTACCCTCACAGACAGTACATTTCAGGTTCCTACAACACTCTGGGTGAAAAACAAATCCTCTCGAAACTTCATGCTTTCCAGCTTAAATGATGCCCCCTTGTTATTGACCCTTCAATTAAGGGGAACAGCTGCTTCCTATCCATGCTCCTCAATCTTTTCCACCTCAATTGTGTTCCCTCTCGGCCTTCTCTGCTCCAAAGTAAAGAACTCTAGCTTATCTGGCGCCTCTTCTTAGCCGAAATGCACCGTCCCAGGCAACATCCTGGTGAATCTCCTTTGCACCCGCTCCAATGCAATCACATTCTAAGGTGCAGTGAACAGAACTGCACACAGTACTTGTGCTGTACAGCTCCAAAATAACCTCCCTGCTCTTATAATCAATACCACAACTGATAATGGCAAGCGTCTTGTCTGCGATGTTAACTATAATCCTATTAGCCTATCCTGCCATCTTCAAGGATCTGTGGACAAGCACTCCAAGATCCTGCTGTTCCTCTAAGCTTCCTTGTATTTTGCCATTCATTAGGTACTTCCTGGTTTTGTTACTTCATCCAAAAGTGCATCACCTCACACTTTTCAGGGTTAAATTCCACCTGCCACTGACCTTCCCATCCAAGCAGTCCATCTATATCCTCCTGTAATCTAAGACCTCCTTCCTCACTGTCAACCGCCCAGTCAATCTGTCACTGACAACGTAATTATCATCCCTCCCACATTCCCGTTATATAAATTTATACAGCTCACAAACAAGGGACCCAGCACTGATCCCCGTGGTATGCTACTGAGCAGCAGCTTCCAGTCACACAACCAGCCTTCGATTGCACCCTCTTATCTCCGGTCACTAAGCAAATTTGGATCCAACATGTCAAGATACCTTAGATCCCATGTGCTCTCACGTTCTGTACCAATTCCCCATGCGGGACCTTGTTAAAGGCTTTGCTGAAATCCACACAATCAACTGCACTACCCTCATCTACACACCTGGTCAACTCCTCAAAACAATAACATTTGTTAGACATAACCACCCTCTGACAAAGCTATGCTAACTATTTCTGATCAGACCATGCCTCTCTAAGTTGACATTAATTCTTTCCTTCACAAGTTTCCCTACCACTGTCCTTGGCCCAATCATCTTTGGGTGCTCAATGACCTTCCTTCCATCACAAGATCAAGAGTGGCGATAGCTGCTGATCATCGCACAACGTTCAGCACAATCTGCAATTCCTCGGGTGTTGAAACAGTCAGCGTCCATGTGACAGGACGTTACTGAGCTAATAAATGGCAAATAATATTTGCACCACACACCACTGTCCATATTCTCTTAATATTCAACACTATTACCATTTCTGAATCCTGCACCAACATTTTGGGGTTACCATTGACCAGAAACAGGGCTGAACCAGCCATATAAATACTGTGGCCACAAGAGCATGTCAGAGGCTGGAAATACTGCAGCTGTGACACACATGCCAACTGCCCAAAGCCCTTCTGCCATCTACAAATCTGAAGTCAGAAATGCGATTCCTAGATCGGTACAGCTTCAACACTTAAGCTTGATACAAACGACAAATCAGCCTACTTGACTAGCAGCTCATCCACCTAGAGCATTCACTCCCTGCACCACTGAAGCTCAATAGCAGCAGTACGTGCCATCTACAAGATGCACTGCAGAAATTTACTAATGCTCCCTAGATAACACCTTCCAAAGCTGTGACCTCCAGCACCTAGGACAATGGATACATGGTAACACCAACTGAGGATTCCCACCCAAGCACACACCATCCTGATTGGTCACTATAATCACTTCCTTCATTGCAGCTAGCTCTCCTAGAACTCGCCTCCTAAAGACACAGTGACTGTACTTGCACCACATACACTGCAAATTTAAGCCCAAGGAGGAAAAACCTATGACAATTTGGTAGTACAAAGAATCAAAAACTTTGATCGAACATGGCAGCTTAACCAAACATCCCAAGATATTTCAGCAAAATGGATACCAAATGAAGCAGAAATTAAATAGCAGAAATTTTCACTTGAAGAAATTTTGACGAGCTTTTTAAGAAATGTGGTGAGTGTTCCAGTGATAGGTTCATAGCCTACCTGGAATGTGGTGTTCTCTCAGTACAAATGATTTCAGCTGGGATGAGTCAGTTGCTCGTGTTTCAGTGATCGCATTCTTATACGTCAGGAAGTGGTGGGTTCAAGTGAGACTTCAGCACTACACGTGGTGCTACTGTCTTTCAGATGAGACATTAAAACGGAGTCCAGCCACACTCAAGTGTTTGCAAGATCCCAGAACACATCCAAACAGGAGTGAATTCTTCCCAGTATCCTCACCAATATTTATCCTTGATTATTTGATAATTTTATTGCTGTTTGCTGTGCAAAACTTGGCTGTCGCATTTCCTGCAATTTGTTTTTTGAAGTGCCACTTTAAAACAGTTGGTATTGTGTGATACGTTCACTATAAAATGCAAGCCTTTCCGCCATATTTCCTGCATTACAGCGGTGACTATAATTCATCAGCACTTCTTCTGTTGCAAGCCAGCCAGACAAATCCCAGGTCCAACCAAGCAACCAGTGAACTGAAGACTGATAACCAAGTGTGAACAACTAATAATCACCATGACCCCTCCACCCTGGGAGAAAGCCTCATACTTTTCACTGTATCCATAATTTAAAAACTTCAGGTTGTCCCCTCAACCTCCTGCATTCCAGTGAAAACAAGCCCAGTCTATTCAACTTTTCTTTATAGGTAAAATCCCCCATACCAGACAACATCCTGGTAAACCTTTTCTGTACCCTCTCCAAAGCATCATTCTTCTGGTAGTGTGGTGACCAGAACTGTATGCAATATTCCAAGTGTGGCCTAACCAAAGTTCTATAAAGCTGCAGCATAACTTGTCTATCCTTCTGCTTGGAACACCTATGCTTGGTTCGCACGAAACAACTGCACCTCCCAGTCGTGAACCATTTCAACTCCCCCTCCCATTCCTCAGACAACATGTCCATCCTGGGCCTCTTGCGGTGCCACCATGCCACCACACCACCTGATGGTTGCAGGAACAGCACCTCATTCCGCTTGGGAACCCTGCAGCCCAAGGTATCAATGTGGACTTCACAAGCTTCAAAAATCTCCTCTCCCCCTACTCCATCCCAGCTTGTCCCCACCTCCCTAACTGGTCCTTCCTCCCACCTCAAGCCCCGCGCCCACCTCCTACCTACTAACCTCATCCCACCCCCTTGACCTGTCCATCCTCCCTAACTCCCCGCCTACACTCACCTTTACTGGCTCCACCCCCACCTCTTTGACCTGTCTGTCTCCTTTGAAGAAGAGTCAAGGTCCGAAATGTCAGCTTTCCTGCTCCTCTGATGCTGCTTCATCCAGCTTCACACCCTGTTATCTCTATTCTTCTGCTCAATTCCCCTATGAAGACAAGCATGCCATAGGCCTATTTAAAACTACCACCTTCAGGGATCTGTGGACCTGCATACCCAGATCCCTCTGCATATCAATACTCCTAATGAGTCTGCCATTCACTGTATAATTGACTTGATCTTCCATCACCTCACATTTGTCCAGATTAAACTCCATTTGCTGTTTTTCTGCTCATGCCTCCAACTGATCTATATCCTGCTGTATCCTCTGATAATCATTCTCACTATCCACAACTCCAACTTCTGTATAGTCTGCAAACTTACTAATTAAACGAGCGACGTTTTCCTCCAAATCATCTACGTAGATCACAAACAGCAGAGGTTCCTGCACGGATCCCTGTGGAACACCACTAGACACAACCCTCTATTCTGAAAAGCATCTTTCCACCGCCACCTTGTTTCCTCTGACTAAGCCAGTTCTGGATCCATCTTGCCAGCTCACCTGATACCACGTGACTTCATGTTTGCCATGAGTGACCTTGTCAAAGGCTTTACTGAAGCCCGCGTAGACAACAACTGCTTTTCCCTCAATCATCTTTGTCACCTCCTCAAAAAACTCAAATCAAACTAGTGAGACATGACCTCCCTTGCACAAAACCACACTGTTTATTGCTAATCAGTCCATTTGCTTTTAAAATGGTTATACATCTTGCCCCAAGAATCTTTTCGAATAATTTCCCTACCACTGATGTCATTTCCTAGATTATCCTTGTTACCCTTTTTAACCAATGGGCCAACAACATTAGCTATTCTCGAGTTCTCTGGGACCTCACCCGTGGCCAAAGAGGATACAAACATGTCTGTCAACGCTCCAGTAATTTGTTCTCTTGCCTCCCTCAATATTCTGGGATAGATCCCATCAGGACCCAAGGACTTGTCTATCTTAACACTAATCAACTTAAGAGACATTACTACACACCTCTGGAGGTGGGACTTCTGGTCAAGGGGTATGGTCATACCACTGCACCACAACAGGGCCAAACCTTTATACTTATGTCTAATTTATATCAAATCCCATCACCAGAACCTGCAGACCTAGTGACTCCAAGCTCACTTGCCCATCTGTAACTTTCTCCAGCCACCCAAGAACTCTGCATTTCCCCCATATGCAACTTCCTTCGCCTCATTAACGACACTGTCCTCAGCCATCTAGACAGTAGGCTCTCTGGCATGTGCTCCTCCAATAAGCTCCAAAGCTATATTTGACCAAAGTCTTTGATGGGATGCAAAACACTTGCTGCCCATCTTTAATTTCACTTGAACTTAGCTGCTATCTGAAATGGCCCAGCAAACATCAACCACATTATTGCAGGTCTACAGGCTGTGGTTCTGATGTAAACCTGGCATATTTCCTATGCTGAACATTAAATGAACCAGATAGGCCTTTATGGCTATCAATTGTAATTTTATCGTCAACATTACTGTCACTTTCAATTCTAGATTCAAACCTATTTTCCCAGGACATTAGCCAAGGCCTGTGGATTACTAGTCCAGTCACATTACCACATCACTGTCTTCCTTTAGTAGCAAACCTGGTTTTTCCCCTCCCTCTAGATTACTCCTGCAAAGTGCCTTGGAACACATGTATATTGCAAACGATTTAAAGTAACATTATGGGATGGTGCGCAAATTGATTGCTAGCCACACATTGACACCCAAACTCCAAAATTCCATTCTGGATTAAATCAGAACTTTTACAATACGAGGAAAAATGAGACTGGCCTTCCACTATATCTTACTTATCACTGAGACTGACATCACAGGAAGAAAAAGAAACAAAACCGTGGAGGAATTGAAAATTCACCTAGGAGCACAATTCTACAGAGCAATAGAAATGATGGAGAAGATGGTGTATGGGATACAAAGCTTAGCTTGATGAAAACAAAATAGCTGCTAGAGTAGGCCATTTGACCCTTTAGGCCTGCTCTGCTATTCAATATGATCACGGCTAATTTCATCGTCCTGCCATCCCAGGAATCAGTTGAGTAAACCTTCATTGAACTCCTTCCATAGCCAGAACATCCTCTCTTGGATAAGGAGACTAAAACTGCACACAATACTGCTGGTGTGGTCTCACCAAGGCATCCCTGCTCCCGTACTCAAATCCTCTTGCTCTGAAGGCCAATATAACATTTACCTGCTTCACTGCCTGCTGCACCTATATGCTTACTTTCAGTAATTCATGTACAAGGACACCCAGTTCTTGTTGCATCACTGCTTTTCCTAATATATCACCATTCAACAATAAATCCACCTTCTTGTTTCTACTACCAAACTGCAGAACTTCACATTTATCCACAGCATACTTCACCTGGCATGCATTTGTCTAATCAACTTGTCCAAATCACAATGGAACATCCAACTCTGAGCTAACCCAACTTTGTCTCATCTGCAAAACTGGGAGGGTACATTTAGTTCTCTCATCTAAATCACCAGTACACCATGAATAGCTGTGGTCCAAGCACTAATCCCTGCAGTACCCCTCTAGTCACTTGGAAAAAGGCCTACTGTCTCCTGTCCGCCAACCAGTTCTCTATCTATCTCAGTACAGTACTCCCAATCCCACGCACTTTAATTTTTCCATGCTAACATGGGACCTAAACAAAAGCTTTCTGAAAAATCAAGTAAACCACTTGCACTGGCTCTCCCTTATCCACTCTACTAGATTTGTCGACGATAATTTCCCTTTATAAATCTATGCTGACTGTCTGACCTGGTCACTGCTTTCCCAAGTGCTCAGCTATTAAATATTTCATAATGCACGCTAGCTGGTTTAGAATTCTGCCTTCCCTCCATTTTTTCTTTAAAAAAAGTTCCTACTATTTCTCAAAACAGATGTTGCATTACCCTGCCAATCCTATGAAAATCCGATTCTCTTGACACCAATTTGACAAGAATCACTGAAGTGGAGTTCAACTGGTCAGTTGGAACTTTCTGCTCAACTTACCTTATAAAAACAAAGCCCAAACACCATGCCTTCAAGGAAGCAAAGAAAAAAGGTGCAAAATAAACAAAAATTCACAATTTTTTCAGTTGTTCATCATTTTTATTCTTTCAAACCAATTTATGGGATCCAGCAATGCTTACATAGGCTTTTGAGGAGGGCCACGTGGGATGTTGGCCTGTAAAGAAAAATATTATAGATCAGCATCGATTCACAAATAACGTGAACAAAGCTTGACCCCCTCACAAATTCTCACCCATTACACGAAGATAAAGGATGCAAAGTTTGCTTAACAATCATTCATGTAGTACCTATCACAATGTCCCAAGTGAATTATATTTGGGTAGAAATCATCTAATTGTCAAAATCAAACACAGCAGCCACATCACAGGTGGTGTCCAAACTTAACAGGAGACACCATACAATTGTTTTCTATTCCAAGGGTCAATGAGCAAATTTCACAAAGCCCAAGATTTGCGTATCAAGCACAAATTTCAAAGTGGAAGTCAAGAAACAAACTTGGTGAAAACAAAAATCAAGTAGTAAATCAATAATTTAAGCTCGACAGAGACAAGGTCCCTGGTTTTGATCATTAGGGATCAATGGAGTGGACAAGGACTGAATTAAGGCATCGATTTAACTAGCTCCAACTTTACATTTTCCCCACATGGTATATCCTCCAAGCTGGCTTTCGCAAAATGAATACAAAGTGGGGGAAGGAAGCAGGTTGCCTTTCAGCCCAAGTCACTTTCTCTCCCAGACCAGCGCATTTTTTAAAAAAGAAAAAGTAAAATGAAGGAACCTTTCAAATAGAATTCCACAGCCAGACTCCAGAAAGTTTCTTAAATACTATACGAGCACTGTCCAGTGGAAAATATTTGGACCATGGCCAAGTTCCCCGCACCTAACTAGGGGCATATCCTTATCCTAGTAGCCCTTTGACACCTCACCCCGCAATCCCAACTTGTCAAAACCTTCACATTCCAAAACTACCATGGCTGCTTCTACAGCCCAATGACGGAGATCATCCAGTATCAAGTCTAACACTACTATTCAAGAAAGGAGGCAGGGAGAAATCAGGGAACTATAGGCACTGAGACCAACAGTCATTCGGAAACATCTATTACAGTATTACTGAAGTCACACCAAACACACTTAAGACAAATTAATTAGAAACCTTTAAGGATTTAACTAGTAAGCAACTGAATTTCCAAGTGAGGTGGTGACAGCCTAGTAATATCATCACTGTACTGTTAATCCAGCGACCCAGGTTTGAATCCCACCATGGCAAGATGATTCAATAATTCTTAAAATGTGGAATTAAGAGTCTAATGATAATCATGAATCTATTGCCAATTATTGTAAAACGCACCTCGTACACTAATGCCCTTTAGGGAAGGAAACTGCCATCCTTACCCAGTCTGGCGTACGCATGATTTCAGACCTAACGCAATGTGGTTGACACTTAACTGCTCTCTGGACAATAATGCTGGCCCAGCCAGCATTGCCCTCATCCCATGAATGAATTAAAACAATGATCTCCTCAAAAGGAACAGAAATGGAGAGTCCTTGGAATCTTCCACCCCAGAAGATTTAGATGCTCAACACAAGATTGAGGCAGATTTTGGTCAAGAGAATCAAGTAGGGAGTGGCAGGTAAAAATGGAACCATGACAGATCACCCATGATAACACTGCAGACTCAAGGGGCTGAAAAGCCTACACTTGCTCCTAACTTATATTACAAATTGCAATAAGCTTTGTAGAGCCTTCAAATCCGCTTTGGAGCCAGAAACCCAGGTCTAGAGAAACAGAATCACTATTTGGCCAAGAACAAGTCACAGGAATAAACAGACTTCACTCAATAGCCAGATCTACAACTGAGAGTTCCACGAGCTCAACTGAGCAAGCATTTCAATACTTACGCCTGGCCTGAAACGTGGAGGTGGAGTTCGGTCCTTCCTGGCCTCTCGTGATCGATTTCTCACCACTTTGCTGTGGATGGCACAACTGACACAGTAGTGCAATTTTACATACAGCTTGGGCAGCACATATGCTGGAAATAAAGAAAAGAGCACGTCAAACCAAGCAAGAACAGCATACATCAATTACAAACAGAACCAGTGTTAGAGATCGGGAATCCCTCAGATTCACTGAACTGACCATCAAAGACACTGGCCTCCGAAATATCTCGAACTGCAGCAGCCTCCACGATGTTGCGGATGACAAACTTCTTAATAGCTTTGTCTTTTGGGACACAGCGGGCACAGTTTGTGCACCTGATGGGCTGGACATGGCCACGACCCTTCTTCGCACGTCCGTTATTCCTTCGCTTCTTAGTCTGAAAGAAAGAATAGTGTCCAAATCTTAAAACAAAAAGTAATACACACTATACCTGGATTATAAAATGAGACCAACTGTTGAAACCTGCAGCACCTCGTTTTATTGTATCTTCTATAACTACAAGGAGACAATAGTGTAGCCAAAACCATTATCTACACTTGATTTCAACATCCAATTAGCAGTAAAAATGACTGGATAATGATGCGAAATTATGGTTGAGCTATCAGTTTGAATTTAAATATGCGGAGCAACGTACGCTGTGATCTGGATCAGCGAAGTCCAGTATATACAAGGCTCAATATAGCTTTCTCGTTTAAAGGTGGAATGTTTTAATCGTTTAATCTCAAGTAAAAGTTTAAAAACCACTCAACCTCCAGTCACTGATAAACAAACTAGGGGCATCCCATTCCTCCTACATCGAGAACTTCTTGGAAGACGAACATGAGAAAGCCCTAATAAAGTCCGTTGCTACCGGGAACAAGTTACCGCAGTCTCCGACGGGCGCCACATTTTATCTGAAACAAAAGGCAAGATTCCCGCCTCAGAATCCACCCCGAGGGTCAACCATCCAGTTCAGTGTGGTGTAGAAGAGCTTTACATATGAGGCCGGGCACGGTCAGCTAACGTCTCAGGAGAGCTCGTGTTTGGCCTACAATCGGTAGGCCTCAGCTCGGCTGACCCTCCCGACGATCCAAACTCAGAAACAATTCCCGGAAAGGAATGAGAACGGGAACTGGGAGGGAAAACGGCGCTCTTCTACATGACTGAGGGCACTGGGCCGGCGGTCACCTTACAGCGTTCCTCAGCTTCTTAGCTCCCCAAACCTACACTCACCATCTTCAACACGAGTCACAAAGAGAAAGGCTCCCCCGCGCGTGCTCCTTTTATACCTCCGCCTCAACATCGCCCCCCACCCAGCAACTTGTCAAACCATCTCCACGCTGCAAATTTCAAACCAGCATGACCGCTCCCACAGCCCCCGAAAGCAAATCTTCAAAACATTGGTCGAAGAATCTCTTCTAGATGCCTTTATACCACAGACAATAAAGGGAACTTATTTGTTGGGTGGATGCTCACGCACTGCCGCAACAGTAAAATGGCGTGCCCCAGCCAACACCGCGCGGGCAGAAACGTTGGAGTTGATTCGTGGCGGAGTCTGTCAATCAGAGAATTCACTAGGCCATTCCGTCGCCAGCTAAAATAAAAGCAAAATTACTGCGGTGGCTGGAAATACGCAACGGAGAATGCTGGAGAACTTGAGCAGGTGTGGCAGCATTCGTAGAGAGAGAGAGAGAGAGAAAGAAAGTTAATGTTTTCATTTCTGATGAAGAATCATTTCAGCCTCGAAACATTAAAACTCTGTTTCTGTCTCTCCACACGTGCTGGACAATCTGAGATAACAAGGTATATAGAGCTGGATGAGCACAGCAGGCCAAGTAGCATCAGAGGAGCGGGAAAGCTTGACGTTTCGGGCCGTAGACATCTCTGCTGAGTTTTCCCAGCACCCAGTATTTTGCTTTGATTTTATCATTCCAGGTCGATAACCTTCTCGCTGAATTGTACCACACGTCACTACATTCATACAACTTTTAGATAGTATGCTTACCATAATGAAAAACGGTAATAGGTGCTACAGGATTCAACAGAAAGAGGGTACAGTATACACACTCTTGTCATTATACAGTAAGGGCCTAGAACTCTTGTAAAATCCCTCAAGCAATAATGCCAAGTACAATGCAAACTTAGATGCAACTTGCACTGTTAAATGCAGTAAGGAATACACTATATACATCTAAATTGGCCTCCACAAATGCAAAATAATGTATCTTCTCACTTTTTTTGGAGGGGCTGAAGGTGGAAAAATCCTCAAGATCCCCACAAGGTCAGAAACAAATCACGTGATATTACAAAATGCAACCAAAAATTTGGTCAGATTAATAGGTTTGGAGTGTTTATTAAACAAAATAGAACACCAAGCCACACAAAACAATATTATATTCAATAACTAAAATAATGATCAAAAAGTAATAGGTTTTAAACATTTTATCTCTTTTAAGACAAAGGAGTAAAAGAAAATTCACAGCTTAGGCAAATAAATGTGCAGCCTGCCACTGGTGATGCAATTAAAACTGGAGAAGCTCAGGAGGCCTGTATAAACATTGCAGAGATTTCAGAGGATTGTAAGGCTGGAGGAGACTAAAGAAGCAAGGGCAAGACTATGAAAACATTTTAAAACAAAGATAAATGTTAAAATTAAAGCATCTTCAGTGCATGAGTGACTGCACTTTGAAAGTACTTCATTGGCTGTAAAGACCAGGAGGCCATTCAGTTTCATGCTCCACTATTCAATGAGAGATCATGGTTGATGTGATAATCCCCAACTCCACTTTCCTTCCTAAAGCCGTTGATGCCCATACTGATTAAAATCTGCCTTGAATGTACAGAGCGACCCAGCTTGAACTGCCCTCTGCACTAAATAATTCCACGGATTTACTCCCCTCAGAGAACAAATATCTCTTAACCTGTTTTAAATATACAACACATCATTATGAGATTATGACCTTGGTCCTAGACTCTTCCACAAAGGGAAACAACTTTTCCACATCTACTTGGTCAAATCTTCCAAGAGTCTTGTGCATTTCAATAAGGTCGCCTCTTATTCTATCTGGATTACCTCCGATGGCAGTATATCTTTCTTTAGATAAAGTGCCCAAAACTGTTCACATTATTACAGCTGTGGTCTGGTTAGTGTCTTGTACAGTATTAGCAAAACCTCCTTATTGTTATACTCCATTCCCTTTGAAATAAAGGCCAACATTCCATTTACCTTCCCTATGACCTGCTGAAGTTGGATGCTAGCCTTCTGTGATTCATGATGAGCCCTCCCAAATCCATCTGTTCAGTAACTTTCTGCAGTCTTTCTTCATTTAAATAATATTCAGCTTCTCTATTCTTCTTGCTAAAGTGCATAGCACATTATGTTTCCCACATTATATTCCATCAGGTAAGTTTCTACCCATTTGCTTAACCTGTCTGTCCCTCTGCAGACTGTCATCCTCACCACCTGCCTTCCCACATAATTACATCTGCAAACTTGGCTATAGCATATTTACTTCCTTCATCGAAGTCATTTATATAAATTGCAAATAATTGTGGTTCCAGCAGTGATCCTAGTGGCACCCTACTAGTTACACAGATTACCAAGCTAAAATGCCCCCATTTTTCCAACTCTCTGTCTTATACTACCTCCAACACTATGGACTATTACAAAGTGACCCAATGTGTGGTACCTTATCAAATGACTTCTGAAAATCCACATATATTATATCCACTGCTTCCCCTTTAATAGTCCTTGTTACCTGATTACAGTATTCTTCTAGTAAGCTTGTCAGGCACAATTACCATTTTATGAAGCCATGTGGACTCTGCTTGATCATATTATGTATTTCTAAATGTTCTGTTATTACAACCTTTATAATAAACTGTAATGTCTGTTATTGGGAAAATGTTAAAAGAGATCTTCGAGTCTAGGTTCATAGTTCATTGAAAGTAGAGTTGCAGGTAGACAGGATAGTGAAGGAGGAGTTTTGTATGCTTGCCTTTATTGGTCAGTGCATTGAGTATAGGAGTTGGGAGGTTATGTTGAGGCTGTACAGGACATTGGTTAGGCCACTTTTGGAATATGGTGTTCAAATCTCATCTCCCTGCTACAGGAAGGATGTTGTGAAACTTGAAAGGGTTCAGGATTTACTCGGATGTTGCCAGGATTGGATGGTTTGAGCTATTGGGAGAGGCTCAATAGACTGGGGCTATTTTCCCTGGAGTGTCGGAGGCTGAGGGGTGACCTTACAGAGGTTTATAAAATCACGAGGGGCATGGAGAGGGTGAACAGCCAAGGTCTTTTCCACAGGGTAGCAGAGTCCAAAACTAGGTTTAAGGAAAGAGGGGAAAGATTTAAAAGGGACCTAAGGGGCAAACTTTTCACACAGAGGGTGGTGTGTGTATGGAATGAGCTGCCAGAGCAAGTGGTGGAGGCTGCTACGATTACAACATTTAAAAGGCATCTGGATGGGTATGTGAATAGGAAGGGTTTAGAGGGATATGGGCCAAATGCTGGCAAATGGGACTAGATTAATTTAGGATATTTGGTCAGCATGGACGAGTTGGAGTGAAGGGTCAGTTTCCATGCTATACAGCTCTATGACTGTATTAAGCTAACTGGCCTATAGTTTTTTTTAATCTTACCTTTTTAAATAATTATCTGGGACTTTTCCAGAATCCAAGGATTCCTTGAAGATTACTAACAATGCATCAATTATTTCTATAGCTACTTCTTTTAACATTCTAGGATGCATCCCATCACATCCAGGGAATTACTGGTCTTTAGCTCATTAGTTTCCCTGTCGCATTTTCTCTGGTGATAGTTATTTTGTGCATTTCCTCTTCTTCTTTTGCCCCTTGAATATTTAGTAAGTTTGGAATGCTATTGGTGTCTTCTCAGGTGATCTTCTTCCAATGAAGACTGATGAAATTTTTTTATTCAATTCCTCTGCCATTTCCTCATTCTCCATTCTTAATTTCCCCAGCCACATTCTCTAAGAGGCCTATGTTAACTTTGACTTCCCTCTTCCTTTTTCCTTTTTTACGTTTAAAGAAGCTCTTGCTGTTCATCTTAATGTTACTTGCAAGTTTACCCTTGAAGTTTATTTTTCTCCATTTTTTGGTGATCCTTTGTTGGTTTTAAAACTTCCCCAATTCTCTAACTCATCACCAATCTCTGCCACATTGTATGTTTTCTCTTCCAATCTGATGCTGTCTTTATTTTCCATGGTTAACGAAGGTTGGCTTATCCCCTTCCTAGAATCCATCATCTTCACTAAAAAGTGAGTCTTTGCTGTGAGCCTTGAACTATTTTTTTAAATGCCTGTCATTGTTCCTTAACTGTCTTTCCTGCTAAAGTCCTTTCCCAATCTACTCCAGTCAGCTCTGTCCTCATTCCTTTGTAAATACCCTTATTTAGGCTTAGCACAGTTCTTTCCAACCCAAGTTCCTCCCTCTCAAACTAAATTCTACCGTGTTGTGATCACTGTTTCTGAGGGGATCTTTTACACCGACATAATTTCTTAAACTTGTGTCACTATACATCACCAGATCTAAAATAGCCTGATCCCTGGTTGGATCCACAACATATTGCAGGTACATATTGTTTAATTGACATTTGAATAAGTACATGAATAGGAAAGGTTTGGAGGGATATGGGCCAAATGCAGGCAAGTGGGACTAGTTTAGTTTGGAAACATGTTCCGCATGGATGAGTTGGACCAAGGGGTCTGTTTCCAAGCTGTATGATTATACAGTTAATTCATTTATTTTGTTCCGAATACATTTGCGCATTCAAGACAAGAGCCATTAGTTTTGCCTTTTTACCATTTCTCCCAATGCCAGCTCCCCCCTACTTTGACCCCATTTAAAGCTGCTTTTCAGTGTTTGTACACTGTTCCTTCTTGTCCAACCCTGGCCAAATAGCTGCCCTGTAATGCTGCCGTATCCTCTTGCTTTGTCAGCAGTGCAGGGTCCACTGGAGTGATGGTGAGGTCAAGCTGAATGTTGTCAGTATACACATTGAATCCAATTTCAGATAAGGTATCCATTGTATGACAATCTTTTGAGATGTGATGAAGTGCTACATCAAAGCAAGCCTATTCTTCCATTCTTTAGACTCTGTTCGAAAAGCGTGCTGATATACACGATATAATTTACACAAGACAAACAGCCTCTTGGATCTTTGGAACTGTAGCTCAACACGAGTCAACACATCTAAGTTCATTGGTAATCGAGAAGGCAAATGTAATGTTGGCCTTTATTTCAAAGGGAGTGGAGTATAAAGTAGGGACGTTTTGCTAAAATTTTACAATGCACTAGTCCGACTACAGCTGGAACACTGAACAGTTTTGGGCCTCTTATTTAAAGAAAGATACACTGGCATTGGAGACAGTCCAGAGAATGTTCACTCAGTTGATACGAGGTATGGAGGGACTGACTTATGAGGAGAGGTTGAGTAGGTTGGGCTGTACTCGTTGAAACAAGAAGAATGAGAGGCAACCTTTTTGAAACATATAAGGTTCTTAGGGGACTTTACAGGGAAGAGGAAGAAAAAGGTTATTTCTCCTTGTTGGAGAGTCTGAGACCAGAAGGCATAATTTCAGAATTAGGGGTCACATGTTTAAGGCAGAGATGTGAAGGAGTTTCTCTTTTCAGAGGATAGTGAATCTGTGGAATTCTTTACTGCAGAGTCTGTAGCGGCTGGGTCATTAAAACTCTATCTCAGCCTTGACTATACTTAATCAGTAAGGAAATCAAGAGTTATGGGGAAAAAGCAGGAAATTTGAGTGGAGGATTATCAGATTGCCATGATCCCATTGAATGGCAAAGCAGACTCGATGGGCTGAATGGCCTACTTCTGCTCCTACATCTTTATGGGGAGGCGATGGCCTAGTGGTGTTATTGCTAGACTATTAATTCATGTTCTGAAGGGTCACTGCTTTTTCTCGATTGATGCTGCCAGACCTGAGGTTTCCCAGCAGTTTGTTTTTATTTCTGATTTTCAGCATCTGCAGTTTTTTTTTAAAAGTAATCCAGAAACTCAGCTAATATTTTGGGCACCTAGGTTCAAATCTCACCACAGTGGAATTTGAATTCAATTTTAAAAAAAACTGAAATTAAGAATCTACTGATGACCATTATTGATGACAATTGTTGGAAACACCTATCTGCCTCACTGTCATCCTCACCTGGTTTGGCCTACATGTGACTCCAAACCCACAGCAACGTGGTTGACGGCAACTAGGGACAGGCGATAACTACTGGCCCAGCTAGTGATGCCCACATCGCACGAGTGGATTTATTAAAAAAAAAAAAAAAAATTTCTTCTGCTCCCAGTAAAGCCACAGTTTAGTCAGTTTACTCATTGTGAGTAACACAAGGGGAGCCCATAATGTAGAGAAGTGAAATGATACATTTTGGTTGAAAGAACATGGAGAGACACTAAAATATCAAGTGTCAAGATCAACAGAGGTCTGGACAGAACAGACAGGGATGTACTGTTCCACTTGTAAAAGGATCAAGAATGAGAGAACACCGGTCTAAAGTGATTTGCAAAACAAGTAAATGCGATGCAAGAAAAAAACGTTTACACACTGATTGGCTTGCATCTGGAATACACTGTCTGAAGTGGAGGCAGGTTCAATCAAGGCATTCAAGAGGGCATTTAAACAGAAACAATATTCAGGGTTATGGCAAATAGGCAGGAGAATTGCTCCAAATCATGGTGCTCATTCAAAAAGCTTGCTGCAGACATAATGGGCCCAATAGCCTCTTTCTATATTGTAACATTTGTGATTTTTATGTTCTGTGCCTCTACTAAAATCAAGGACTCCATATGCTTTTAAAAATGTATAACAATTGACTTCTCAACTTGTCTCTCAACCTTCAAATGTTTGTGTACAAATGATGTATTATACAAAAATACGTGCCATTTACCATCAATTGATGTACTTTGTATGGCAGAGCCCTCTACAGGCAAGACTAAAGAACAACTTACTCAACAAGACATTTCAGTAAACCTGTGATCAGTGTTGCACTCAAGAGGGCTGCTGACTGCACACTTCTGTCTGTCCCCAGCAGCTGCACTCTGGAGTGTAAACATTCGGATATTTGCTAGTGAGACAAATTTTACAAGTAATTCTTTTAGAAGTCACGGCATCGTTGGTTTGCTTCTCAGTTCCTAACATGTTTTCCATTCAGCCAGAACCATTTGCAATGACACAGAGTACTCACGGGAGAAGGTATTTGGTGTTCTATGCATATTTATATGAAGATTATATAAGCATTTTGCATACGATGCATATGGTTATATCTCATAAATGCCCAAGGGGTTTTAATTAAACTATGCCAATGGGCTGATTTTTAAAAAAGACATACCAACAAGTAATACTGTTCAAATCACTTCATATTTTTCAAACTCAGCAGTTAAGAATTGGTAGCTAGCACTTGTTTTAAAATTAATTCATGGGATGTGGGCATCACTGGCCAGGGCAGCATTTATAATCCATCCCTAATTGCCCAGAGGGCAGTTAAGGGTCAACCCCATTCCTGTGGGTCTGGAGTGATATGTAAGCCAGACCAGATAAGGATGGTAGTTACCTTCCTTAAATGACATGAGTGAACCAGATCGATAATGGTTTCATAATTCCAGAATTTTACCGAATTCAAATTCCACTGTCTGCCACAGCAGGATTTGAACCTGGGTTTCCAGAGCATTAATTGGGTCTCCGGATTAATAGACTAGCGATAATACCACTAGCCTGTCAACTACCCAAAATCACAAAGCATTTAATTTCAAACTATTTTCATACATCCCAACCTTCTTCAGCCAGGTAAGTGTATACAGCTGTTTAGATTACTAAAACTAATATAACGTTGAGAAAAATAAATCACCCAACTTACCCATAAAATGTGGTCTTCAAAGCCACCTGCAGATGGTGTCTTTCTACCTAGTTGCAACATGTTCTCCAGAGCCTGGAGCACAATTCTGGCTCAGTTAGAGATGGAAATTTTACTTGGACCTCAGAAGCCACAGATTCTCTTTGCAAGGGATGCTTCACGGGAACACACTGCTCCTGTGGAATGACAAGACCCAAAATTGACTATGACCATCCTTGTCCTACAACAACCAGACAGAACATCTACAAAGTATTAGCTGAACGGCAGGGTCAGGAGCAATCCAAAGTTAATAACTTTTTGGGTGACAGTTTAGCATTAAAAACTCTAAGCCACTGGAATTCCTTGAGACAAGGGGACTTTTCATTTGCATTACTGGTAGGGTGTCAATTGTTTGCACAGGGTCACAAGGGTATATTTATTCAGTACTTTGATGATGAGCTCAAACAATCTAGCCAAAACCAGTCAGGCACGTACATGGTTAGTGGTCCCATTTGAGATGCTGTTCATTGAAGGACATTATTATTCTACACGATATCAAATGACAACTTCAGCATTTTATACAATCTTCCATAAATATTCTAAGCATTCTAGAAAAAGCAAACCTAACTCTTAGTAACATGCACCTTGAATACTGTAAAATGATCTATGGAAGGTAGCGGAAAACAACTATTTCATAATATGAATAATCAGTTTTGATTAGAAAAAGACAACATTTTCATCTTCAGTTGTGTGTTGAGTAAATAGACTAAAAGCGTCTCTCTTTAATTATCAGCTTTTTGATTCATTTATAGGTGGTGGTTAAATTTTACTCTGAATCATAATATTGATTCCATAAGTTTGCCTTTTTAGTGATGGACAAGCTACCACGTTCGGGCTGAAGCAGGACCCTGGAAAACAACAGGCTGCAGTCCAAGTTCCACCTGAGCAAAATTACAAAATCTACTAATTTAAAATAAATTACATACTTAGACAAAAAGGGTGGAGTAAGCTGGAAGTACTTTGTTCTTTGTAAATAACGTATACCTCTCAAATAGAATCAGAGTTGACATTTTTCTTCTTTATGGAAGTCAGTTTCACTGTCATAACCCTCATGCTAGTGCTTTGTCAAGGGTGTCATCATTCACTTGAGCATCATGGCGGGGGCGGGAAAGAAACCTAGGCCCAGTTTTTTTTCTCCCCCCCCACAAGCACCCTTCCAATAGGCATCACTGTCTCTGACAATC
>JAHRHZ010000089.1:7084725-7159319 GCA_024137785.1 Ginglymostoma cirratum
TTCGGGCCTAAACCCTTCATCAGAAATCATTTCTGATGAAGGGTTTAGGCCCGAAACGTCAAGTTTTCCTGCTCCTATGATGCTGCTTGACCTGCTGTGTTCATCCAGCCCCATGCTTGTTATCTCTGTGTCGCTTTTGTGTCAAGTTAACACATAGGTGCGACAGCCAAAGGCCCTTCAAGCTTATTCCGACAGTCCCATTTATTACCATTACTGCTAGAGTGAGTTATACTTCAATTCCACCAGTCTGGGGCTGGAAACAAAACCTGTACTAGGGAGCAATGTTCTGTTCTATTCTATTGAGCCTCCAGACTACCAATATAGGGTTTTTTACTCATTGAGTTGGTAATCCATTCTTTTCCATTTTTGTTACAGACTTTAAGCCCTTCAGTGGATATGATCTAATCCATGGATCAGCCTGCAACAAACAAGATTTGAGTGGTGGAGGGGTGGGTACGGGCATCAGTTTCATTCTGATGAATTTTGTGCTCATCAAAACAACGAACATCATTGAGGCAAACAGAAACTATCTAACCTTTGACAGTCAAATAGTTCAAAGTTCAGCACAGTATATGTTAAAAATGTATTTGTTTTCTACACTGCCTAATGCCCTTCAATAAACTTGTGTTTCCATGTAAATTAAACAATTTCAGTATGCATAAAGGTTATGGGCAATTTTTGTGCAGTGGACTCATCAGAAACTAGGGTGATCCTCAATGAACCTCACATTTTACTAGGACTATGTTTAGTTACCAGAAAAAGTTTTTAATTTGAACTTTTGCACCACATCAATACAAGGTTTTCTATTCATGTGCCACCTGGCCACCACTTCTCCTTCCTAAGAGACAAGTTTTGATCTCCTTCTTTGCAGGAGACCATAGGCAGAGGATCAAACATTTACATTTTCATTGTGCTCATCTCCTTCCCTCAAGTACAAAGTTTCCCAATTTGTACAAGGGCTCCACAAGTTTCAGTTGAGAATGCCTGTTAACCGGAAGCAAACATACATTTGTTTAAGCATACAATTTGTTTACACATGGAATATTTAGGTATGAAGACATTCCAGAAATTAAGCACAACATTGAGAAGGCCATATTTCAGATAAGATGCTGAACTGAAGTCCCATCTCAGGTGAATGTAAACAATCCTACAGCATTACTTGAAGAACGGGGAGTTTCCTAGCATCCTGCCTAACTTCTTACCTTGACACCATCAGAAACAATTTAAATAGCCATTCATCTCATTTGCTGTTTATGGACCCCTACTGTGTTCAAAATGTTTGCTGCACTTGCCCATAAAGTGACTATACATCAAAGTAATTAATTAATATGCGAAGAACTTTGAGCATTTGAGAGATGTAGTAAAGCACTATAATAAATGAGTGCTATATAGATGCAATTGTTTCTACTGAAACACATGATTAGGTAACTTATCTCATTGCTCTTTGTTATTCCTTGCTGTGCGCATATTGGCTGCCGCATTTGCCTACATGCCAACAGTAACTGTACTTCATAAAGTGTGAAATGGAATGTCTTGACATGTGAAAAACAGAAAATGACATGGTAAGTTTCCCTGCACTTATAGTATAGTCAATAATTTGTTTGGCCAGGTCTTTACAAAGTAGAGCAATCATACAGCACTGTGTATAGTTGGAATATAAAAAGAATGAACACTTCAACGGGTTCCTGAGTTTTTCAAATTTATTTTAGTAGACCTTCAGCCATGACAGTACAAAACTTACAGTAATTTTTCTCCAGTACACAAATATATATAATTATAATATAATACATGTACAAAGGCTCTGGAGCAGTTTTTAAAAGCAACATAATGCAATTCATATTGATCACAGGAGAAAAAAATGTCAAGACAATAACGGTCTGTTATCGTACTTACACACGAACGTATACGAATAAGTCCATCAAGAAAACTACTGTAAAGAGACAGTGGAGTATTGCACTTGGAATTCCGTACATTTGTATAAAAACACAATATTCACGCATTTTAAACACGCTATGGGTCAGCTTTTTCGAGGCAGCACATCTTTATTAAGATTACACTTTACTGTCCTCAGACCAATTAATAACAGCTTCAAACTAAACAAAATTTTACATCTACAGGTTAAAAAACTGCCTGCAAAAATCAAATCAGCAAGGTACAACGATTGCGATTATTCATAATTGATAGTCGATCCAGAATAGTCAGTTCATCATTGCTAATGTCATATTCACATTTTCATGAGGTATATAAGAATATGTGCATGTTTTGTTTAAAAAAAAAGGAATTGAAGGACTGGGCTTTTACCCTTTTCCTAATCAGAAAACAAAAGTTTTAGAATTTTTCCATATAGCCAAAAACATGCAGTCTACTTCACTTTAGCAGTTATCTGCTGTACATATTCTAAGTGTTTAAACTTTTTTAAAAAAAAGTTTCCCTCAAAAACTTCTTTAGGTTAGTGATGTATATCATTATGCAGTCTATAAAAACACCACAGTGAAATAGAAACAGAAAATGGCGCAATGCACAGGTCTCTAAGCGCCTGAGGAAAGCTTGGTCTCTCATTTCTCAGATATTGGTTGACCTGTATGTATACCATTTTTTTAAGGTTCCAGCATTTGCACATTTTATTTTTAGCTACACAAACAGTGTACAATGTTTCATAGTCTACCCACTGCAAATAACAATCTCATCATTTGTTGAAATATATTAGTTCAATACCTCAAAATGAATATACTTCCAGACAAGCATCCTAAAACTGAACTAGTGCACTGTACTCTAGTACTGACCAGTTCCTGGGGATAAAGTGAAGTTTAAAAATGAGCTTGCACTTTATAGTCAATAAAATGGTGACCTTCATGTTGTCCCTCAATTGTTGGGTCTCCAATCAGGGAACAAAAGCTTCCTATAACCATATATAACAATCGTATCCTTTTCAGTTGATAAATATAAAAGGACCACCCGTTGCTATGATTAGGTTTAATTTATTGGTAAAAACATAGCACAGAAAAATGAAAGTCACTTTTATACCAGTTGCACAACAGTTGAAATGGTGACACACTGGTAAGCACTGGTGCTTTATTCTCATGTACTGCAACTCCAAATGTTTTTTCTAGGGGCCAAAGTTTGACATGGCAAACAAACAACTGTACTAAAATGTTAGTGACAATGATGCTGTCTACGGGGAGGGTGACAGAGTTTGTGTGAAGGAAACCCATCAACTTAGCACTGAAATCAGATGACTAAAAGACACGGTGTTCAACTTTTCCACAACCTCTAGTTAGGACTATGAAACTCCAAAACTTTGATAAATATGATCATTTGTGAGCAAAAAGGCTACTCTCTTAGAAGTTAGGAAACCAGCATTCTTGGTACACAGGTAAGAAAAGAATAGCAGCTCCCCAGGTCACAGGGTCTGCACACTGTAAATACTACTTTGGTATTTTCAGAGTTTTCCTGGTGGGTGGGTCCTCAGGCCTGCACCTCCAGAAACCCAGACAGTACCATTTAAATATATCAGAAAAGGGGCACTTACAGTCTTTGGCCTTATTCATGGTAGTCATATTTGCTGGGCACCCCAAAATGGCTCGCCACTGAATCCTGGAAGATTCCAGGGCAAGCCAAAGATCTGAAGCTAGATCCCAGTAATCTATTTTTTAAAATTCTCTCCCTCTTATGTTATTAATCTCCATCAGTAGCCAAAATTATCAAGGCCAGATGCAGCTACAAATGAGAGAAGCCTAAAACTGCTTTTGATTTTCTTGTTCCTGGTGCTCAGGCACTCCTGGGCTATTTAAATGACCTGGAACATGAAGCTGGAATGAATTTGAGGTTGGACAGATATAGCACACTTAGCGTTTCTTCAGTGCCTGGGCAGAGGGAATTCAGACCCAAAAATGCTGGTACATTTAAACTTAATTTTAAATCTTTAGGAACTGACAGACACCAAGTTAAAGCTGAAAAATACAGTTGCTAGTGACATTTTAACAGTCGAAAGATTAGATTTCTAAGCCATTTTAGTGCTAAACAGCTCAGCTATGTCCTGAATAGGTTAGTTTTTGTACTGTAGCATATTATGTACTGTCCTCAAGTGTAAGATAAAAACATCTTCAGAGAGTAAAGCTCTTTTTAATGCACAACTTAAAGTAGCAAAATAGAATATTTAGAGAAATACACAGAATTACAGTGGAGACACACTAAAGTTCATCCAAAATGTGTGATATGCCTTTTGAAAGGCTACTTCTCTCATATTACAGCATGTGCTTGATGCTGATAGAATTAAATTTGAAGCACAGACATATAATTGCAGTGGTCTCAGATGCATCGAGAAGACCAAATGAGTTCTGACAGAAAGTGACACAATGACCATACCTGGAAAAAAATCCATTATATTCCCAATAATCTGCAATCAAGTAGATGGTAACTTTAATGGATAGTAGTGAATGAAGGTTGATATTTCACAAGCAGATAATTGCAAGTCTGCAGATATTCGTGTGACTGCTGGCTGCAAATTATTTCAAAAGATTCACCAATTACAAAAACAACTTGTTAAAGTTGTTTGGTAATATTTTTGCGCTTTCCAAGTAAAGAATGTCAAGAATTGTGGAAATTAATTATTTTGCATTGTGTCCACCAGCTAGGTGAAACTGAGCTCTCCTAGGTCAGGTTTAAAACAAACAAAGTCAGATCCAGAACAAAGCTGCATCAGTGCAAGCGTTTTCATTTTCCACATCAGCCTGTGGACTTGTGGAGATTTGCGCAGAGTTATAAAGGCAGTTTCAGATTACAAACATTTACCCACTACCACTTGGGCTGAGATGACCCAGACATACATAAAGTAGGACCCATACAGCTGGTTCAGAAGGACCATGACCATGTCTGGATTTTAGTCCAGTTCTCAGAAGTAAGAGTCCAAGTGTGGTACCAGCCTAACTCCAAAATATGTTGAACATAATTCTGGTCAGCACAACTATGGAGTTTTTTTTAAGAAAGCAAATCAAGCACAGTCACTGTAAAGTAGCTCATTTTATTGAATACTTCAAACTGATCTGAAACGCTCGCATTAAGCTAGACAGGTATTCTCGGATACAGCCAGTTTCCAAGATGATTTTCCAAGCTGTTTGAGGACTTGACTTGTCCATTGGAAATAAGCAAAGGTAACACTGAAATTTTATCTAAATCTCTTTCTTTGAGGACAATGCAACTTCAATTACTGAAGAAGCTGAAAACTCAAAAGATGCACTTCTTTGACAAGACTTTCAGTCATCCCTCTTTGCCATACATAACTTTCCTTGTACCAAATCACAAAGTATTTTGGAGCATTCCTTTTGTTAAAAAGACTATATAAAATACAAGTTGTTTCTGTTAGGAGTTATTCAAAGATATTATTTTTAGTGTAAAATTAAAAATAGCAATTTATCCTAAAACAATAGTCAATATTTAAAAACGTAACTAACTGTAGATGAAGACTATTATGAAAGGAAATTTAGTAATAACATTTAATTGTTTTTGGTGTTTTACGTGAAAAATGACAAATTAAATAAATAATCAACTGACAATAGAAATGATCGATTATCAAGTTCTTAAATAAGTCAGCTAAACAACCACTAATCACTGCACCAGCAATAAATATTGACAAAGTGCTTTGGAAAGCTGTTTGAAAAAGGTTCAAGTTGTTAGCTCTTGCTTGTGTGATTGCAAAAGCTTGATTACTTCAGAAATCAAACACTTCTTGTATGAAACTACATATTTCATACAAAGACCAGTGTCCCAAGGAAACACAGGTAGAACCACAGTTTTTTTTTGTTTTGTAAAGTTTTATGATTCACAATCATGAATAAGAGCAAAATTAAAAGTGATGACCATTTAAAACTCTTTACTGCAACAAACATACACATAAGTGGGCATTTTATTCTCAATCAACGTGGTTACCGTCACAGTAATACAGTATCCCTATTTTTTCCCCCGTTCATAAACTGAATACATACATACATACAGTGGATAGAAAAACAGGAAGCTTAATAAAAGGAATAATTTCATTCCAGATTTAAAATACTGCAAATGAAAAGCCTGGGGTACTACAAGGCAGATGAATGCCTTTTTGCTTTTGCTCTGCACAGAGAAGCCTCCACTCTCGACAATATTACTGCTGACTGCATTTAAGAGCGTTTTTCTTTTGTTGGATCAAACTGGAAGGGTAGGAGGCAAATCCTCAGAATACATGTCATTAAAAAGTCACAATCCAAATATAATTCACCCTTTACCTATAAATGGTTAAGCGCAATATATTCATAGATCAGACCAGAGACAGATATATAAATTACATAATATACAGTCTATATTATATAATTATATATACAGAATGCAGTAGTCACTAGGTGACACTAACTAAAAGATGGGCTGCCCAATTGCCATTAAAAGTCTTTCATTACTGATTCCAAGCAGGCTTGAAGTTAAATCCTAAATTATGTTTGGAAACACTAGATTATGGTAAAAGATAAACTGTAAACTTCATCATCAGCAATTTAGCCCTCATTTCAATTAACTTATTGACTATCGGGTACTACCTGCTTAAAGTGGGTGATCCTTCAAGATTACTTGCAAGTTACTTCACTTACGGTGCTGAAGGGCAATCAACATTTTATACCAAATTTTTGGACCAAAAGGTAAAAGCATGAAAGCAAAACTCTCTAGGCATTTCACGGAAAAACTATTTTGCTGTTGCCATAAAATCTATTTGCTTCCTAGAGGAATCGACAATTTTACAAAATCACTGGTAAGCTTTGGTAGTTGTTGAATATAGGAAAATATTAGCTGCGGTAACCATACATAGGCAGTTGATCTGTGGATTAAATTACAAATTTCACAATTTAAAATATTTGCTCCCTCTTTTTCATGCCCGAGGGTCAGGTACTGTTCCACAAACTCACATGGGAATATTACTGTCTGTAGAGATCAGTAGTACAAGAACTGCATTTGCATCAGAACAGTGTCAGTCTAAACAATGTTGCCCACAAAGATGCATGCAAAGAGTTTGGTTGAGAAGTGTTACTAGAAAATAGACTGTATAAGCTGTGCATTGAGGGTTTAAGATAATCAATAATGCCATTATTGACAATGACATGGTTTGTTCCAACAGCAATTTAACAACCTCAAAACCACCACAGGATAAGGGACGTTAATACCTGAGGATTTTCAAATTAAAACTTCATTTTTTGGTGCCTTGCTCAGTGTATTGTATAATGCTCTTTGGAAATTGTACAAAGATGTGCACAGGGGAAGGTAAGAAAGTAAACACAAGTTCTCTAATGTAGAATATATATTGTGTGCACTACCCTCCAGCAATCAGATTCCAAAATCTCTCAGGACCTGTCATGTTGTACATTTATTTCCACATTGCCATTAAAGGTTTTTGCCACTTCAAAGTTTCCACATTTGAAAGCTCAGAGTAAAAGCAAAAATGACCAAAGACATGATGGAATGACAAACACTACATACAATACAACAACTTTAATACAGAAGAGGGAATCAACAGCAATAACTCTGCTGAGTTCAGAAAACAACAATAAACAATTCAGGCTTCATTCTGGGTAGCATATGCTGTTATCTGAATACTTGTTACTGTTTTGCAATTCACTCCCTAGTACCTATTACTGTACAATACAGAGGTCACAACATATCTATGAGCTTTTTCAATGACTGGGGAAGGGGGAGGTTTTAATGAAGAAGTCGATAGCAGTTCTCCAAAAATCAACCAAGGAAAGAACTTTACAACAACAACAGATTATAAATAATTTGAGAACTTTTGAGATAAAAGTCTATAACACTTGAGGAACACAAATGTTAAATCCCTCTAGCTACCTGAAATTTTTAGTTCAGACTTCATTAGGGTTAACTTCTCATCAACCAGTATTTGAATGGATGATAGAGGTACTACTCTCTGGCATTTTAAAAATTGTAATATTTTTAACTTTAGGACAATTGCTCAAAATTTACAACTGTCTTAAAGTTACAATGATTAACCAGTGGACTGATAACTGGGGAAACCAACAACACAAAGCCATGTGAACTTGCATAAAATTAAACATGTGCATGTAGCTGGTAGGAATCAAAATGTCAATATATGGAGGAGACCCTTCAAATAATGTTAAAAACATACATATGAAAATACAGCAAAAACATGATGTGGAAATCCACCTGTGCAAAATTCATTGGCATATTTGATTCCATTGACAGTTTTACCAGTGCAGATTGAAGTCCATCATCAAATCATCAGCCTAATTAATGCCCAAATCCAAAGTTGCTGAGCTAGTAGCTTTTTGTTTTCCAAAGTTTCAGCCAAAGAAAATCTCAAATCACTGCTGGAAACATTTCATTTTCTGTATGTTTTTGATAATCTCATATAATCTCGTATACTTTCACAAAAACATAATGGGGTTGCAAGAGGAATGATCCCCATTCATATTCTTGCAAAGTGGCTCAGAAAGTCCATGCAAGCATTAGGTCATGTCACAATAACTCCACTACCATTATGTGCACAGCAACAGTCAAGCCACACATTAAGTCATATGCACTAATTAAATGAACCCTCTATCCAGAGTTCCCCAAAATAATAAAACCAATCCAGATGTTTTTCTCCTCCGCATTCTTGTGGGTTAGAGAATGTGGTGGTGATTTGCATCTTGAGATTCCTTGGCATGTACTCTGTTGACAGCATGAAGTAAGATACTTAGAATTTATTTAGATGGTAGTGAACAAACTGCTGGTAAATCATAAGGTCAAAAAGATGAAGTTATTTTCCCGACTGAAGATGAACTTATACAGAAAAATGTATATAATAGACTACACTGCAACCAACAACAATGAACCAGCTCAGCGAGCCAACCAACCACAAGATTTATCACTATTTTGATAAGGGGACCACATTATTCACAATATTTTGCGCAGCTTTGAACACTTTCAACACAGCAAACAAAAAATGAAATGGTGCTGCAGTTTATACCTGCAAGACACTACTCCACAATCCAGAATCTATGGTTTTGAAAAATAACAAGTCCCTTTAAGGAGAATAGCATCATATTTGCTTATTGGCTCCGGACAGAACAACAGTTTGTGATTCTAAGTTAGACCCCACCTGGGATTAAATAGTATGTTTAAAGATGACAACTATAAAAACAACCTATAATGCTATCTCCACGAATTAAAGGCATGGAAGGCTATTTATTTCATGTTATAATTATTTTGAAAGTGCTTCAAGATTAAAAATAGATGAATTGAGATTTAAACTTGAAAGCAAGTTTCCTTGACATGGTTTGTGACCAGGCAATGGGAGCCATTTTACTCGCTGACCAAATGTTGACTGAAGACCCCCTATTAATAGCAAATAAAAGCAAAATGTAATCTGGTTCTAAGTGTACATTACCTGATTCAGAAACTTACTGGAATGCTGGTTGGTGCAGGTTTTCCTCCATCAGGCAGATCTGCTCAACACCACAGTGGATAACTATTTTGGAAATGAGATGCCTTTTAAAGGTCAGGTACAAGCACAGCCATGTTGGCAGAGTCGAAACTTTTAATTTTACTGCACTAGGGTGATATTCCCAATTCATAGATGCTCGACCTTTGTGGCCTTTTGCAGTTGGATTGCAAACTTAGCGCACACTTAATTTGCCAAAATACAATGGTACCATCAAGTGACATGTGCAAGCATTAAAAAAGGCACAAAAAGCATGTTGGATAGATAAACTTAAAGTCTTAAGCACAAATCTCCTACAATGAACAATGATCCACCACCATTGCCTAGGATTTCCTTGTTATGGTTGAAAGCAACTTCTCATCTTAATTTCCAAAAGGAGCCACTTTTTCTTATTTGTAATTTTATTTAAACGCTGGCTCAGAAACAACAACCAAATTTAAAACATTTTCCCTTTGCATCTAACTCAACATTGACAGGGCAGATAAAATTTGTTTCCAAGTTTATCTGTCCCCACAGCTTAGAGGACTAGCTGTGTTACAGGGACTCTAGGTTGCTCTTACCAACCTGTAGCCTGTCCCATTCCTTCAGGGACTAGAAATACAAGATTGTATTGAGCACAGACATAGAAATTTCTACTAATATAGCAGGGCCTTTTAAAGTAGGTTTAAATAATTGTACTTTGCACAGATTAAACTTAAATCTTACAAGAGTGCTCAAAATAACGGATGAAAAAGGAAGGAAGGCATTGAAATTACATATAGAGTCTACACAAGACATTGGAAGCTAACTTGTGCTGCCCTAGCAGTGTGCAACACATTTACGTGTTGAAAATTAATGTGCAAAGACAATTAAAATCTACAAATTCAAGGTACATTTCTTAGAAGTGTCAGTTCAAAACAAATCAATCATGGAAAACCAGAAAAAGGAAATTGGTTAAGAACTAGGGTTGGACAGAAGAAAACTATGACCCAGTAAACCACCTTGAGAACTCAACATAGAGTTTGGACTGGTGTTTTGGGAAACTGATGATGTCATAGTTTCCCCTCTTTGTAAAAACTTACTAACTCGAAGAAAAAATGTCCTTTTTGGAACAGCAGCTGATTAACCTAGTAAAGATATTCAATCATGGCTGTGCGCATTCATACAATATCCTTTATTAGAAGGGAGAGTGATTGTAATCTTTCCTCTTGCTTTTCTTCCTTCTTTCTCTCTCTTACCCACCTATCCCTAAAGAAAAGCTTTCCTGTGCCTCACTGGCTGCAGTAGCTGGCAATATCCAACTCCCATAAGATGTTCCATCCAGTAAGCAACGTAGAACTGGATACTATTCACTGTGAATGTGGCTGAAGTGGCCTAGGTCTGGGTTTGGAGCTGACAACACAGGAGTGTGAAGCATCTAAATTTTTAGACTACAGAATTTTAAAATTATAAATATGAATGCTGACAATATTTAAAACCTCAACATTTGGGAAAGTCCTTTTAATAGATAACACATTAATTGTTTAAAATATATTAACCTTCTTCCTGCAACCATATTTGGTCAGAACTAAAATATTTATATTATATGATTAAAGTTTTAAAACTGCACATTCCTACATAACACTCACATTTCTTCACAGCTTCTAATACAAATGCTGCTCCAGTGTTGGCGAGCACTAACACAGATGGCTACCTCTCTTCAGAGTGTTAAGCACTGCAGTGTTTCAGCCAAAAACTAAAGGAACTCAATATGCACATGGTAGTTAATGAATTGGAATACTGACTTTGCGGAAGGTTTGAACTTCAGACAGTACATATATTAACTGTACCGCCAGACCACAAGTCAATATTTTATTAAATCAGGGCACTGATGCTCTTAACCATGGAACTGAGCAATAGAAACTATCATGCACCACTGAGTCTGTGCATTTTATTGTGTGTTCATTGTCTAAGTGGTTGGCTACACTGACATCAAACAGCTTTCTTGGTGGTGAAAGGGAAGGGGAATAGGCAAGATGTTAATTACCTATGACCATTAGCCACCAATTCAAAGCCTCTTGTAATCCACGGTTGCATCATGGTAGTTATAATATCCAATAGCGATAACGAGGTAGTTTGGATTACCTATGACACTAAATTTTATAAATGGTCTGATTTAATGACAATAGCTCCTGAAATTCCACTCATCCCCCATGGCTTAATGACCTTGTATATTGTCAGGGTACTTCTGTTGCTCAGCAGACAGGCTGGTCACTTTGCACAGGGCAAGATGGTACATTGGTTCAACAGAGATTTTACAAAGCTCACCACATGTACAGGAGGCAAGTGAACATGAACTATTGACAGGGTTTGAATTTGTAACCACAGTGACAAAGGAGGCACATAAACTACAACATCATTGGGAAATCTTCAAATTGAAGCAGTTAAAAACTTTTGTTCTTTTAAAAAGGTTAATTTCGACAATAAATCCCTCCCCTACCCCCAATACTATCACAGAATCTGGCTGAACATCTTAAATTACATAACTGAGTAATCAAGTTACAATACTCTGGGATTAATCCACAGTTTTTGAACCAGGACTTGGAAACAAAAATTTAAAAGTGTCAAAATTTCCAAGGTGTTCAAATAATTTAACTTCTAAACTCATTAATGTTAAAAATGGGGACCTGTACAATCTCATATTCCAAAGACAAATGTTGCTAAGACATAGACATAGGTAGTTCTCTTTGATTCAGGTAATTTGGTCAAAACACTTATGTTTCTCAGTTAAGAATTCATACAACGCTAAAGGGATCAGTAAGTGGTTTTCACCTGATGTTGCTCTTCTAAAGTTATACATGATCTTCAGGATTTGAGAAAAGCTGAGCTCTCTACTATCTAGATGATTAAAAACCAGTTGAAGTCCATTAAATGGAGTGCTTTGGTAGGAACAAAAATCCTATTTTTAATTCATCTGTATTAAGATGAGCCCACCTATACTGCCTTATGTACATAAAATATTCAGTGCTTCAAAAAAAAAGTACCTTAATCCAAATCTTCATTAACTGGCATCAACTGTAAAATTGGGTTCCTAGAAATATTCATTGCTCCTTTCCACGAAATTTCAATTAAATACATTTAAGGTTAGCATCTTTGGATTAAAAGATGCAACAAAAAAAAAGTTCCTGATGGTGAATATTTAGTTTTAATTTTAAAAGCAGAGCCAAATTTAACCCCAGTTTATTCTGTAGATTAATCCCTGAAAACAATTATCTTGTCCAACCCTAGTAAGAACACCTCTTTCTTTAGATGAAGCCAGAGCAAGGGGCGTAGAAAACTGTAGTCCACATGGCCCTCTCTAACTCACTTTGTGCTCTCCTCTGACAATGTGAGAGGAGAATTCGTACCGATCCTGGCTGTGGTGGCCGCAGATGTTGCATTCAAAAGGGTCTCTGAATCCATGGCAACCCATGTGAATGGTAAACATTACGTGGTCAAGAAAGAGAACCCGGCAGTGGTTACACTTATAAGCCTTAACTTGTTCTCCATCTTCATTTAAGACTCTTAGGACCTCTTTGGCTGAGCTTTGAGCTGCTTTGGCAGATGATGGGGGCTCCTGTGCCTTTGGGTCCTCTTTGGAATAGGCCGGGCTTTGCCTTGTGGCATAGTTACTGGGGAAAGTTTGGGCATTCCTGTCTTCATGGCTGCTTTCTGTATCTGTGGAATCATGGCAACCATTGCTTGGAGACACTCCAAGCTCCACCAGTTGGTTTTTTGCTCTAGAATTCAGATGTTCTGGCACATCATCGTGACCTTCTGCTGCCTCTCGACTTCCCTGTGCCTCAGCTCGGCTGTGGATGGGATGTACATGGGAGTAGACAGCACTGATCACTGGCGTGATCTCCGGTGTGCAACTAGTCATGGGGAGCCTCGGAGGCCTCATTGCTTCGCTTCCTAGGTAGGACAGTGCACTGCCCAAATTCTGGTCCATGGGGTGAGGAGCCATCATCTCTACATCCTTCTCAAAATTGGAGTTAACCTCAAAGTGAACATCAGTTAGGTTGAGGCGTATGTGTTTATCACCTGAAAAGAAAGGATTAGGATTTAAAATCAGAAAATAACATAAATAAATCAGTAATAAAGGGACGTTAGAGGTGAATCACTCCCCCCTTCCTTGTTCTAACCAATTCTGTTACATCAAATTCTATGAATGAAACCCCTATCCAAGTTAACAATTTTGGTTTCAGGAACTGAAATTGTCGTTTTACAAATTTTATTACAAAGACAATAGTACAATTAAAAGAAAGATGTTTCAATATTTTTTCAGAAAGACGTATAGCCTTCAAGTCAATATCCTTTTGGCATTATATGGATTTAGTTTAAGGTCGGAATCAAGGATGGTCAAATTCTTAAATGTATTGTATGTTTCATCATTATAATGAAGACATCAGCTAAAGCATTTTTGAAATCACAACCTTACAAAGGAAGTGGTGACAATTTCTGATGAGCCAAATTTAGACAGTAGGTCAACAATGCAAACTTGAATTAGCACTAGAACAAAAATAATCAAAACCAAATAAAACCAAAAATGACCGATTTCACTCTGCTACCTGACAATGAAAGAAAGCCTCAAAAAACAAACAAGATTCCTCCTAATTTAGGAAGTCTCAAAAATCCCTACCCCAAAATCCAAATTTATTTTGTTTTGAAAGTAAGTGGTCGAAATTCCCTTCTTATTCAAGTATTCTGATAGAAGTATTCAAAAATCACGAGAACTCTGAACAGGCAAATATGGAGAAAACGTTTTCCACTCATGAAATGATCAAGAATGAGCAGTTACAGAGTTAAAGTAATGAGCAAAATGAGAAGTGATACAAGGCAAGCTTTTTCATACTGTAAATGGTTAGGATCTGGAATACACTGCCTCATTTGAGGTATCCAAAAAGGAATTTGATGGTTGTTTGAAAATAAATAATTTGCAGGGTTATGTGGAGAAAGCAGGAGACTGACAGTAAGTGAAATGCTCATTTGGAGAGCTAGCCCAGAAGTGATCAGACTGAATAATCTCCTTCTGTGCTATATTATCTGTGATTTGGCCATTAAGTATTAAAACTGGACTAATTCAATACTAGGGTGAAAAACCATCTTTGACTTAGGCGTGGCAAGAATAAAGAACAATTATATGCCATGTGTTTAAGACCAACATGGAAACTTTCAATGCTCTTTCTTAATCTGAAATTAAAAGTATGATGCAATAAAAAGAAAAATGGAGCCCAATACACTAACAAGATGAAAAGTATATGACAAAATGAAACTTTTACTTCTGTTAAAATTTGCAATTTTGTAGAAAATGATACTGTTCATCCACTATGAACCAGAATTCTGCACAAAATGGTGAAGCAAAATCAATACTACATGCAGCCAGATCACCATTATGCAGAATGCAATGGATCCGCTGCAGTCAACTGCATTACCCAATTTGCTCTTTGTACGCTTGAGATCCTCCTTAAATTTAAAAATAGATGAAAACATTCAAGTTGTCAAGGTGACAGGCATTTTTAAAGGATTATGGCATAGAAAAATACAGTTGTAAACCTAACACTTCAATGCCCTCTGGGACATATAAAAAAAATACAACAGAAGCTCTTACCCACAAATTTCTGCGGAGTAGATCTTTTTCGTTTTGCAATGGTGTTAGCAAGCCTATCTATAAAAGAAGGCCTGTCAGGGGCTGGCTGAAGGATATGGTCAGGCATCACATCCATGTCACGGTTCTCCTCCCCTGCTGATGAGAGAAAGCACCCTAAAATCTGGTGATCAATTGATGCACATTGTACAGGCAGCATTGGGAACAACAGTGGAAGTTGCTTTGAACCAGCTTTAGCGATCATTTTATTAAGCACAAATGATTAAATTCTTGTTAACCAATTCATTTTGGCAACAGAAACAGAGCTCCAATACATTCCACGAGGCATTTTGCGCATTTGCGCCACAATGAAAAGAGACCAACAAACTGCCTGTAAATTCTACAGTTTTGCCAGCTCCTAAGTGAATTTTCTGGAAAGTGAAGTACAAGCAGAATTCACTTTAATTTTCTTTCAAGCAAGTTGCAGCGTGAGTTATGCAAATTGAACCCTAACCTACACTGAGTGCACTCTCAACATTCATTCCATGACGCGCATTCTCAATGCAGTTATAGGTCATTGATTCATCCTGTTTGAGTAGCGCCATGTCTTGAACGAGGTTCTATGTGAAATGAGTTTGGACAACCTCAACCAAGTCTAAAGTAGCCGTGGGTCCACAGCACAATTGCCTCAAATTAGGCATTTGCTGGCAAACTCAGACAGGCCATAATAATTGCTGGTGTGGAAAGTGAAATATTCTCTCAGGTGGTCTTTTGATGCCGAAGTGCAAACAAAAACAGAACAGGCCTTACCTGGGTGGGCTTGATGCCGATACTGGATGACTAGAGTAGAAAGTGCTCCCCAGTATGGACATCTTTTCACCCTGATGAGAACTAAATTCATTTGAAACATTTTAAAATAAGGTACTGAGGTTGAACAAATTTGTTTGCACCAAGATATTTTATAGTCATTAAGGATATTAATTTGCTATCAAATTTCAAAATGTAAAGGAAGAGCAAGAAAAGACTGGAATATCTGATTTCTATTAACAGTCTTAATGCCCCATTGTCATTGACCTCCAACCACTGCCACCATATACACCCTCCATCCCTTTTCAGTTTCCTAAGAGGCCGTGAATAACGAATAGCTGCAAATTTGCTCTGGCCATGATCGTTTTGCAGTTGTAGTATGAATGGTGCTTTTTGTTCCATTACAAATACGAAGTTAGTTCCCCAAGTAGTTGCAACATTGATTAGTTGAGGCATGGCCCCAGGCTCAATTCCTGGTTTGGGCTAATGTAGAAGTGTTTGAGTGTGTGTTACCTTATGAGGGCAAGGGTGGGGTGCATAAAAAAAAAAAAAACAGGGTTCTTGCTCCAAGTCACAATCCCGCTCTTGACTGACATCAAGTCATCAACATGGGGATAATGTGAAATATATATTCGAGGCAAACACAGCTACAGGACCCACGATTAGACAGGTATTTTTCTGTGCAGTTGCTGCAACACTGAGTGTGCTATCTAGTTAGTGTTACTGGTGAGCTGATCACAATTATCACTTGTGCGCTCCTACTTCAGTTCCCATTCTTCCCCAACCCATTTCCCACCCCCATCAATTCTCTCCTGAAGACACTGTGCTGGGACACAGTGGTCATCACATGCAGGCAATGGGTGAGGGAGCGGAATTTGCTCCTTCACAGAAGTATTTTTCCATACACATTGCAAAAACAAAAGCCCAGGACATAATTTAAGTATATTCACAAAGGCACGATGCCAGTACCTCATCCAATGGGCATGCTTCATGCATAAGCCTAGACTGAATGTCAGTAGGTTTTCTGACCATTCTTACCCTATACCTACACAAAGTTTTGCTGTAGAGGTTGCTGGATAGTAATCAGAAGCAGAAACCAAAACAGATATTTCTGCTCCCTAAATGAGGGTGAAAAACTTAAAGATTCAAGCTGTACCATTAGGTACAAATATTACATAATATTCAAAAGTCAGTTGGAGCTACACACTTCTTTTTCTTTTGTAGTTTTCTTTAGGCATGCATGAAACGAAAGTTTAAAATAACATGGTACTGTGGTCAGATGTGAGTTATGGCCAGCTTTAAAAGTGCCACCCGTCAGGATATGAATGCAATCATCTAAACTCTATTTCAGATTAAGAAAGTTTTAAAAGATCTACTGTGAAAGGCTGCAATTCTGGAACTGGTAAATGGCAAACAAACGGTGACCTGATACCATGAAAACCAGCGATACAGGAGTACATGGAAACCAGAGTATACAGTAATCTCAAGATTTCTATGTTACATGCAGAAATTGAACTAATATTCTGAAATCGTTATAAGGCTCAATGGATACAAATCTTACAAAGAAAGATATACAAGAAAACCAATGTGAACTGTCGCAAAGTGATAGCCACAGAAACCTTCAGGAAACTCAATTTAATTTCTAAAATATGTTATTTAGCAGATTCCTAAACACCACGTCACTGTAAGAGTTCACCATTGTTAACAGTAAAACTGACCCAGTTTACAGACTGCATTTATTCACACTGGAAATTAGATACCAAATCTACTGCATAAGTAGTTGTGAACTTGCACTGGTGGAAGTAGCACAGCCCTCAAATTTCTTTTGTACATCCATGCCTCAAACAGTGAACTGTTAAAATCAAATACAAATAAATATCACATTAACTCATTAAGCTTTTGCGTTCTTTCAAAAAACTATTCTTGGGATTTGCAACACTTCCACAGCAGCATTTACTGCCCTGTCATAGTAGCCCTATGGACATCAAGGATCTGTTTTTAGGGGCTGGAGATACGTGATAGAACTGCATAGGCCCCTTCCTGACATCAATGGACGAGTTAATTATTTACAAAATCCTGTCCTTTTTGGAATTAGTTGGTTGGGGGGGCGGGGGCAGGGAACGGAACTCACAACTGATTGAACTAATTCTTCAAATGCCATGGCTACTGGTCAAAGCCATAACCACTACACTACCTTGTACTGCAATCAGTCATTTCCAGCTTTCAACAAAGAATTTGGTGCATTGGAACATACCCTTTTATAATTCATCTAAACAATTATGCAGCATCACGCTTCACCATTTATGATTCTCACATTTTCTTTGCATTACAAGCTCTGCTACACTCCTTGTTTAAGATGGTAGTTGGACAAGTTATCACACTCCCAAGTCTCGACGTACAAGTGGCCCAGTGTGACATTAATATTTCTGTTCCTATAAGGAATGCCTAGAAATCAGAAATTTGGGAGTCACAGGCAAAGAAAAATGACCTACCTTGTATGGTCCAACATTATTTACATGATAGCATCCCTCACACACCAAAGGAATTTGTCCAATGTGGACTGGACCTGGAAATCACACTTTCTTTGATCATCACATCATTAAGAGCACCCCTCGTGGCATCTTGCTCCCACATTATATAAAAAGGTACAGGTAATACAATTAATTTTTTTAACAAAACCTGCAGTAAATCTTTTAAAAAGCCTGAAAACCCCCCAAACAATAGACACAAAAAATAGGCATGGGGGTGCACAAAGAATGCTGAAGCTCAAATAATGATGAAGAACCCACAAGTTCATTTAACTTCTCCATTTAGGCACTCCTCAAAAACCACCAACGCACCACCAGCTGGAGGGGAAAAAACCTACCTCTGATGCCACACGTTTTGCTATCAAAACAGATCTAAGATTGGCTTTCATTGCAAGTGTTTGAATGTAGCAGCAAAAATCTCTTACTGCAGCTGTTTAAGGGCTTGGTGTGACCATACCTGGAGGAGTATGTGCAGTTTTGGTCTCTTTACCTAAGAAAAGATACACTTGCCATACAGGGCGAACAGCAAAAGTCCACCAGACTGATTCCTGGTATGGCAGGTAGATCATATGAGGAGAGATTGGGTGGGCCTGTATTCACTGGAGTTTAGAAGAATTGAGAGGGAATCTCATTAAAATGTATAAAATTCTGACAGGGCTGGACAGATTGGATATAGGGATGATGTTACCCCTGGCTAGAGCGGTTGAGAACAGGCTTCATGGTCTCGGGATACTCAGAAGGCCAATTGAGACTGAGACCGGGAGAAAGTTCTTCATTCAGAGGATGGTGTACCTCTGGAATTCTCTACCACAGAAGGTAGTAGAGGCAAATACACTGAAAATGTTTAAGAAAGAAAATTATAGATTTCTGGAGCTAAACACGTTAAAGGGGATGGGGAAAGTGCAGGAGTATGGCATTGACATAGAGGATCAGCCATGATCGTGTTGAAGTAGATGGAAAGTAGGAATAGGCCACCTGGCCTATCGAAAACTATGCTTTTGGATTCTGAGTTTTTGAAATAAATCCTTTAACATGAAATCAAGGATTGAGTTTATTAATAAAACATTCAAAACTTGGGCTAATTGCTTTGCTCCTCGAACAACATATAAACAATCAGAAAATTAAGGCAGGCAGGTCAGGAGATAGGTTATAAATTACAAGTTTTGGTATATCCAGAAGTATTAAAAATCAGTTCATGAGTTACAGGTTTCCAGAGGTCAATATCCAAGAACATATTTTCTCTGTGAGCTGCACCAGTTATTCTCCTTGTGTGCAAAGTGTGAGCTTTTTTCAGCCAGTAACA
This sequence comes from Ginglymostoma cirratum, assembly GCA_024137785.1. Taxonomy (NCBI): domain Eukaryota; kingdom Metazoa; phylum Chordata; class Chondrichthyes; order Orectolobiformes; family Ginglymostomatidae; genus Ginglymostoma; species Ginglymostoma cirratum. The sequence goes on from JAHRHZ010000089.1 coordinate 7,104,417, forward strand.
CATGGAGGGACTGAGTCAGGCTGCCAAGTCAACCTGGGGTCCTAGTCTCTCTCTGGAGGCCAAACAGCAACTGACAACAAATTCCAGAATTGCAGTCTTGTTCATCAGCCTGTTTCAACTTGCTGTAACACACCTCTACAACAGAAAGTATGTGAACTGGATCTTCTCGCTTAGAAGTGGGAACATTACCACTGTGCCACAAGACCCCTCCCAAAATCTGAGTTATTTTAATCAACCTATTCGAACATACCATGACATGCATCCAGGCCAGGTTGGACCCATACCCAGATACTCCAGCCTAGAGGCAGGGACACTAACCCACAAAACCCTCTCCCAGAACTGTATAATTAAGTAATTTAACAGGCTCAGGTTTTAGTCATATGCCAAAGACAGGCATTTCAGGTGCCCATTTTAAAAAATTGTCTATTTAGCTATTTCAAAATACTAATTAGAAGGTTAAGCTTGCTGTAGTTTTACTGCCCCCAGAGCTGCCATTGCAAGGTGAAGAGATAATTGTAAAAGCATAAGCACCCATTTTAACACAGTGGGTTTGATGTTTTCTTATGTCAAGAGCTGGCTCATCTCTAAGCGTTAGCTGGAATGCAAAGCAGGGGGTTCAGAAGCTTCTGGAAATACAATGTGATTAGCTTTAGCCATTTTATGAGTTCAGCAAGGCTGTCCATTTTTAAATGAAACAGAATTTAAACATTAAAGCATCAAATAATATAATCTGCTTTGGGATTTCTCTTCATGCTATCTGGCCGTGAACGCCTTCATCCTTGGCAGGAAAAAAAATGAATTTTTCAAAAATGACATGTTTGAGGAGAAGAGGAAAGAATAGTATAATTCTCATTCATTCCAAAGAAAAGAAATTAAAAAAAACACACAGATAGCAGGGGGATTGGCAGTCCCCTTTTGTATTTTCTTTTAGAAGCTAGAAATGTTGCAAACTCCAACTCCAGTGTATTAGAGCACTTGAACTTCAGCTGCTCTAGAGTTTAGCTATACTCTGGTCGAGCAAGTGCTGCATTTCCAGCTGCCTGATCGGAGTTACACTGGGATGGTTTGATTGCTGCCACCACCACCACCACCACCCGCCCCCACCAGGACTATCCATTCCCCCCACTGTATTGCACTAGAGCTTTTCAACCAGGGAAGGATCTTCCTCCCTGTCCGCTTATTTATGTGGGAGCTCCGTGGATCCTCTGCTGACTTTGGGAAGGCGGCTCTGGTTAGCCCAAATCTCTAGTTAGACAGTGAGGGGGTGAGTTTGTTTTGATCCACATTAATCAGCTGTGGTCAGGGACTTTCTGCATCCCAAGAAAATCCTGGAGGGGGAAGGACTCTGCCAGCCCCATCATCTGCATCTCCGTCAAACTGCTATTTTCAATTTCACAACTTGGCAGTTTTTTTTTGACGGACTGGGAGAAGCAACCCATTCACCCTCTGCCTTTTGGTATGGTCCTTCCGCCCCCGTTCCCAGTTTTCCTCGACTGCGAAGTGGTCTACCAGTTCAATGTCAGGCTTAGTTCCTTTAAAGTCTGTGATACCTTCTATGACTCTTTCTGAACTCTGTTCAGCTCTTTGCACTTTTGCAGAACCTTACTGATGCAGTTTCTCCTTGGGCATTCATCTTCTTTTCCTGGAGGTCTGCCGGAACACCATGTGCTGAAAAGGCCCCCTTCTACTGCATTTATTTCCATTCAGTTTGTGTTCTCTTCTCCTCATCTACTTTGGCAAGCTCATCTACTTGGTCTCCCTAAATCGCTGTGGTTGTGCAGTCTCCCTTGGCATTCCAATCTGGTCTGACCTTTTGGGAGTTAACAACAACTAAGTTGCTGGCCAGAACAGCAAGTAGGAAACTTATTCTTCCTAGCGAAAGATCCAGATTGATTCTTATGATTACTGGACCTGAGACTAAATCACACTATAGGTGAACTTGGTGGAGAGGTACAGACCTGATCCTCCCCCTGATCTCTAATCTAGGCATTGTCTTTCAGAGCAGATCGAGGATAGGCTTAGAATCCTTCCTGAAGTGAGGGGTTATGTAGTCAGAGAGTCTGATTAAAGCAACAAACTTGCTTGCTTTCTGGGAGGGTAACAGAGACACTGTTTCTTTGAGGGCAAAACTCCTGGAGTTTTCTGGGATTTTGCCGAGGTTGGCCGCACTCAGCGAAAACTGTCCAGAGGCTGGGGCTCCGTTGGTTCTGTTGCATTCCCTGCTGGATCATCTCTCTCTGGACTGATCTGGTAGACTCCGACAGGATTCATGCGCCTGGCTTTTAGCTTCCGTGATTCTGGTCTGGAGTGATCTATTTTATTGCAACAGAACACATCAGCCTCTGGAAGGGTACTCCTCACAGGCTGGAGGGCTTTTAGCACCCTTTGGGTTTTCCTTTCCAAGTGGAAGAATTCTCCTGTCTAGCCCGCCCTGTTTATCTGCCCAAAATTCATTGGTACGTTTGGAAAGGAGCTGCTTGGGTTTCCTCCTGTGGGTGAGTTTGTAGCTGTCTGCCACAATAGCTGTATTCCTAGCTGCGAGGGTTCTCGGGTTCCTTCAAATATATTCTCAGGTTGTGGAATGGACATTTTTGATATTCTTCCAGCAACATCAGCTCGCACAATTCATTTTAGGGGTGTGCTGTATTTTTACAGCATGGATCCACCTGTCAAAAAGGATTTTCTTTCACCTTTCAAACACCAATTGGTTTCTTTTGATTAGGTTCAAGCTTGTTTTAAAATTCTGGCCTCTCTATATTTTCATGTTTTTCATCAACTTTTATTGTGTTTTGGCTAATATAAATGGATCAATTCAGAATGAGTCCCAATTCTGTCATGGACAAAGGGGGAGTGGGGGTGAATTAAAATTATGATTGCTTTCCTCTTATAAAGCCCAAGTGGAGGTACAGTTTGATTTACTCCTTTCCCTTTTTACTCCCTTCCTGAGCCAAGCCAAAAGTGTTCTTCAAACCCTGGTTTTCGTACTCCGATTTTTGAAATAAACCCACAGCAAAATCATTTAAGATGGAAAAAAAAATGGCTTATTATCAAAACATTCAGGATATGGGGGAATTGCTTTCTTACTCCATGCACACAAATAAACACACTGGAAATTATGGAAGATAGGACTGGAGAGAAGAGGATATAGGTCATAAGATACAAGTTTTGATAAATAGAGGTATTAAAAATGAGCTCCAACTTCCCAGAGATCAGTGTCCAATAACAGTTTCCTCAGTGAGTTGGGCCCAATCATGTTCTTTCTTGTTGTAACATAGGCTTCTTTCTAGCCATCAACCTGGAGACAGAGATGGAGGTCCTAGGCAAGCTGCTAATTCAGCATGGACTTAGATCTGCAAAAGTGTAGACTCAACCAATTCAAATAACGTGTGTCATCTAAAGCAAGAATGCAATGCAGGGATTCAGAAGCTTCTGGAAATACAATGTGATTAGCCCTGGGCATTTTATTAGTCTAGCAATGTGTCAGTTTTTAAAAGGAACAGAATTTGAACGCTGGGAATGCATATTTATGGATGATGAGAATTGGAATATGAACATGTTTGGACATTACTGGGTTACAAAGAATTTATGTTATTGCTTGCAACTTGAAGTTCAAAAGGTCTGTTTGCTGTTTACAAAAACCAAGTGACTCTGCTGGACGCTACTTTCCAAAGATTTGAGAGACAGGCAAGGGTGGAGTTTTATTGTTTTAATTGTTGAGCAAACAGACTTAGAAATCTCTAATGGGCCTATGCTGTATCACCTAGCAACAGCCTCTGGACTGAGTTAATTATTGTTTTTTGCAGTACAACCTAGAAGCTGCGGACAGTTGTTGGAGACGTTTGCAAGGACAGGAAATACCGTCTCTCTGACCATAAGAATTGGAGCTTGGAACTGAAAGCAACACTTTCTGTACTACTCACAGTGAAGTAGTTTGACTTGATAAAGTTTCAAATATTAATTTAATAAACTCTTAATTTTTCCTCAACTGAACCTGAAATCTCATTAAGATTTTCCATTATGCTGTGACTGTCAACAATCAGATCTTGTTGACACAATTCAAGGAACTGAAAAGAGAAGCCAACCCATTTTTCTGTCATCCGAATTTAACCCTGACCTGGTGTTGTTATTTTGCTTCCCTTTTTGCCTAATCTTTTCCTTGTTGAAGTTAAGTTTGCCTGTAATAAAAGATTTCTTAGGTTTCTTTAAAGTCTCTTTTGTTCAAGTTACAAAGAGAAACAAACTGATAATTTTTGGTGATTGAGTAAGATTTATAGTTTTGGTGTGGCTCCTTGATAAGTTGGGCTTGATTTCCAACACAGTCATCCTGCTTAGAGTTGTAGCAATACAAAACAGAGAATATAGTTTTTTGGGAGAAATGGCCATGACGCATACTTGAATGTAGACCAAATCCTAACAGTAACTTCTGGTAACTGGACAAAGAGCAGACCAAATAGCTACCTTACAGAAACTGACAATGAAAGTAATATTGGTTTACAAGAATGTATCTTTAAAAAAAAAGTTTCAGAGGTAGTGGTGTGGTGGGGGGAGCAGTCCATCAATTCATTATGGACAACTTTAACATCCCAGTTAGGAATGAGGGGAAAATTGCTCCTTGATGAAATGTTGAGAAACAATCAGACCTGATTTTGAAAGATGAGGCCATATATGCTCACTTTACACTCAGCTCAAAGCAACGTCAATAATCAGAATCATGAACCACATGTGACAACATAGATAAAACTAGCAGCAGACAAAAGTTTATAACAGTAAAATATTGTTTATATGCTGGTTTTATACTACAACATAGGCTGTGTCTTCCTCTGCATGAATACTTGTCAAATTTTCCCTTAAATGGTTCAAGATTTATGCCTCCAGTGGTCCCCATTGCAAAGCGTAAATGTTCCAACAACTCTAAAAAATTTCTTCAGAACTCACTTCCTTTTATTTACTTTTAGGATTATGCACATCTATGGTAATCCAACATTTATTCTGATCCCTGTGTGCCCTGGAGGTATTCAGTCAACCAAGTAGTTTGAAACATGCAGACCAGTTTATTTGCTCTGACGGTCACAGGTGAGCCAGATGTATTTCTCTAAGAACCTGCAGCTTTCACATTCATTTTTTGACATGTGATCACAAACAACCAACCAAAGACATAGAATACTTGGTGGACTGCCATCTATAGTTGTGGATGAACCAACCAGTTGTTTAAATACGAATACACTATAGTCATAGGCCAAAGTAGGCAGCAAAAACTGAAAAAGGTACTTCATAAATTATCAGGGAGGGTGGTAAAGGCCAAAATAGAAGATTCTGTATTGGTTACTTAAAGATACCAGAGAAACCATTGATACAACTAATGCAAAAAATGGATCCTTTAGATTGCTGGTAATCTAAACCCAAGATGTTTGTTTAATCTGCTGTACAGTGGTCAAATTGAATTTTTAAGAATTGGTTGTTTTCCAAGATCTTAACTTCTTGAGCATAATAAAATAGAGTAAATTTCAGATATTTGCTGCTTGGATGTACATGCTTATTAGCTCTCTAATTTAGGAGTCTTCTTAGTTTGGATATACTTCTTAGTTATGAATGAGTCCTGCAAATGATCTATGTACCATGAGTGAAAAAAGTTAAAACAGCATAATTCATATTAAGAGGGTATTTTTGGACAACTGTCTCTCAGACCTCAAATACTCAGGTAGTTGCCCAATATGCTGCTGAAAAACAGTGAAGGCAGACACACTCCTGAATCAGTAATGGTCAGTCAATGATGGCGGTTTTGTTGGTTAAAGGGGTGTGCGACAGTGCAACACGAATGGTGATTCATTTTCTCCTGCAGGTGGACAGTTACATTGTTCATATACTTCTCTTCCTGATTCATATGATCCAAATAGTTAAATTTGTTTTGGCTTGCCCAGGTAGATTCAACAGCCTTGAATTAACAAAATGGAAAATGTCCCCCAACCTCAATGTCTTGAATTAGGTACGAACACATTGTGGAGCCAATAGGATAGTAATCAGCTTCTTAATTATAATTTAACTATCATTCTTGGGTACTCTCAGTCTTGATGGAATGTGTTCTCTCTTGACAAATCTATTTCTTTTCATCACCTAATCTGGTAGCTGGAACTGTCTGGTATACACATTCACGTCACCCAACAGGAGATTAGCATGCTGTTAAGGAGCTGCTTTTCAGAACGATAAAACAAAGACTGAATACAAGTCACCCTAAATTGTCTCTAAATGTTTGGTTAAGACTTGCTAAAGATTGGTGCGATTGTGATGGTGCACAAATTTCATATTATGACATGAGCGACTTATGGGATGGGATGCAACGCAGCACCACCTTTCTGGGTCTTGCAGACTTGTTTAGAGCCCCTTGCTGAGAAAATGGAATAGCTGATTATCACAGAATCACACCACTGATCCCCTATCCTGTCCACATTAATATCAATGGTGACATACAATCTGCTGAATTAATGCCACTGTGATTGCCACAGCCACTTAGACCAATGAAATCAATCACTTGCCCAAGATTGAGCAAGGATAGGATTTATTTGAGGAAATTAGTTGAAATTTTTAATTTCAATTAAGTAAAATAAGCATTTTGACAGCTAGACTTGTCCCATTTTTCTCAAATAGTATTTTATTTATGTTTATTGAGCTTGTATAATCAAGCATAAATTGCAACCAGTAATGAAATATGGTGGGGATCACACTCAATGCCTGAGATAACCCTACATTCACCCATTTATACGATGCTTTCAATATAAATTTATCAATTTAAATCCAACCTGGACATTCAGTCCAAACATACTATGACTCATCCTCTCATTATTAGATTGGAACAATTTCTTGGAACCAAGTCCTTGTCCTGGGTTCTGTGTCAGGGCTTGGTATGCTCAGATGTACATCAGATATTGACTTCTCGGTTCCTGATCAACCCCTTTGTTGGTACATTTGAATTACATTGCCAGCAAATTGTTCAGTGTGTTTTCCACTGGAATATCAGGTAGATCAAAAGTTCAACATGACATTTGTAAATTAGATGATTGGCAGATCCTGGGCTTTTATGTAGAGCTTTATACAGGGAAGGGTGCCCCTCAAGAGGTGATCCTGATGGTGCTATTTAAATAAAAGCATGATTTTCCAGAATCAATTTTACAGACCTAAATTCTAGATTTGATAAGTTCCTAAGGTGTGTGAATGATACCTGAATGACTAAACACACTATTTCAAACATGAAATATACAGCAATTAACAAGTGATGAGCAGCTAACCAGATTAACTATGCAACACCATAATTACCATTTGGATATGCCACTGCCAGTTATATACACACACACACACACTATCTGTTTCACTATCTTTGGGTAACTGTGGCACTCCTAGATATATTCCCTGTTTCCCCAGACTAACTGTAGCACTACTGGTTACAGACCTTGCTGAGTAGATGGCTGTGGTGGCTCAGCATTCAGACTCTGTAGGTAGTTGTGGCAGCGCTCCTTGTGCTCCTCCAGTGAACTCTGCTGCTTGTAACTCCGACCACAGTAATTACATTTGTAAGGCTTCCCGACCGTGGGAGAGGAGACTAAAGAAAAACACAAAATTATCAGATAAGCGTTAGATTATGCAAGATAATCTATGTTACATTGAATTGGACACAATACATAACATTAAAAATGGAAAAATACTAGAAATAGGAAACAAACCAACAATATCCGAGACAGGTACCATTCCAGGCAGAAGCCCTTCATTTCTAAGCATTATTTTTTTTTTTCCTCAGAGCTTCCATCTCACCTTAGGCAAAATATCCAGTCCAGCACAGCAATCTGCATATAGTTTCCCCAAGCCACCACAAGATTCAGCCAAGAATATCACAAGAATAGGAAGTTACCACTTTGTTATGTCCCCCACCCCATGTTGACTTTTCACTGATTAATGAACTGGTTGTCAGAACAATAGGCAATGGAATTGTTAACACCACATATGGACAATCAATGGTATGTAGTAACACAAAAATAACTTGATGTGAAACACTGCATCTCTAAATTAAACTAACTTTTAATCACCACGCACATAGTCTTAAAATTCAAATTATTAAGGTTTTGATCTTTAGGGAAGTGTTTTCAATAAATGGAATCAGGCACCCACTGGACTTAACTGCATCATACAACTGAAACAGTTAATGGTGAAGTGGAAGAGAGTCTGGAAGCAACAGTAGATTCAGTAATCAACAAGTCAAAAAGTAAAATGTTGGCTGAATATACAATTCTGCTATTAATTCAGTTGATTGCACATCAGCAAACTTATTTCTTCAGGGAAACCAAGGAGGTTGAGGCAGGATGGCACATCTAATCAAAAGTCACAGAGGATATATTCTGGGATTTTGGAGTCACTTCAGTGCTTCTGGCAAATCCAGAGCAGTTTACAAAGGTCAAAGTGGTCAAGAATAGTTTCCTTCTTAGGAGAAACCAGTGATAACAACTATTTTAAAAGGCAGGAAACAACACGTGGCAAGAGGAAACCATTTCTAATGGCAGCTAGCATGGGAACTAGGAAGGAAAGTTGGATGGTTAGCAGTTTGGTGCCAATACCTTAAAGGGACCAGGACTTATGGTCCAATTAGGCTTGCAGAGACCAATGGAGGAAAATCATGGTTGGGGGGAAAACTGAAGAAAACTGCATGATCAGGGCTACAGCAGGGACATGATTTGACTCCGTAAGCAAGATAGTCAGGTTGAACTTCTAAGATTCGTCAATTCTATTACTCACATAAACTGTTGATTTTTTGAATAAATTATACATTATCACTATCATTTTTAAATGTCACAATTCTAAAAACTTAACCTTTTAGTCACTGAAAGCAATAATTCATACCAAAAATGAAAAATTAAGTACAAAACCATTTGGGACACAAATGTTATTTAAGGAGATTACCACATGTACACTTGTTGTGGTACTCCGTATAGTTCCAATGGAATCCCAATCCTCTGTCACAAGCAGTCAAAATGCTTTTGGCCACCAACGTTACCAGAACTACTTGTCCCACCTTCAAATACAGGGTCAATTGGTGTAGGAGGTAAACTAAACACAAACGCCTATATTAGAAAGAAACATGCAAGCTGACCATCCATATACAGATGCATCGGAACTACAGCAAGTGTGCATCAATTATTTCTTCTTGCTGTTCCCTCTACAATTATGCTGTCTTCAACTTCCTGGATCCTTATGCATCAGTTTGATTTACAACTATCCGATCAAGAGCACCATAAGCACCAAGAATCACGAATGTCTAAAACGGTGATGCACTTCCAACCAATTCAGCTGAGCAGTATCACTGGTAGCCGCTGATCCCCCACGTTGATATTACTTGGTTACTGTCAACATCAAAAAAGCTGCCCTACTTACATCACACTCTTTACAAATACTTGTTCAAATTTCCATTGAGAAATCAGGGAATGTTCTCAGTCGCATGGTTGAATGTAGCTGCAGACTAAAAAGCTAATGATTTGCAGTGTAATACTGGCCGTACCAGTTTAGTTATAAAAGAAAAAGTCATGGGGGGGGGGGGAAGGAGAGGGGGAAGAATTGGTGAGCACATCTTGCTCCTTTGCTTTTGTGCTATGTGAATACTCTTAGATGGACAATTCCTGTTTCACAGTTAATGTATGCTGCACGTAAACTGTGGAACAAATCAGAGAATGTCTCAATAAGGCAATTGCAGTTCCTGGTGTAGGTTCCACGAAATTTATAATTCAGGCCAATTTCTACAGTATTAGGTCCACATTTTAAGCAATCATATAGGCAGCTATTTTAAAATTTAAGCCCTACTAGCTTTTCCCCACCCTTGGGTGATGAAAGTAATTGATGGTGGGGGTATAAAAGATGTCAACAACTTTGAGTTATTCATCCTTCATTGCTTCATCGCAACATTTATCATTTTCTACACATGGATTCCATCACAACCATTTCAAAGGCAACCATTCAAAATAGAATACATATATGGAATGGCACTATTTTTGGGAAGTGGTCAATCTCTTTTCTTTAAAGATGTTGCATTTCAGAAATTCTTCACTCAACTCCGTATTACATACTGTTTGATCCATTCTCTCAACAAGGGGCCCAAACACTGCACACAATACTGCGGGTGGGGTCTCAGCAAGATTCTATACAGTTGAAGCAAGACAGCTTTACTCCTGAAGTCAAATCTGCTTGCAATGAAGGCCAACATACCACTTCCCTTTGTGATTGCTTGATGCACCTGCATGTTGGTTTTGTGACCTTTTTAAACAGTGAAATGTTTAATGCATTCTGGAACAGGTATATTTATTAAAAAAAAAATTTGCTTTACTTGTATTTTGTTTTGACACCATAACACTCTTACCACAGCTCTCTGAAAATATGTCTGCAAAGTGTTAATTTCTTGCTGTCTTCGAAGTGATCAAAGAGGATTTAACAGCATTTTTAGTTCAACCCAGAAGGCAGACATTTTATTGAAGTGCACCAGGTGCGCTGCAGAAATTTTAGCTAGAAAAATTTCCTTTCATCTTCAGCTGCTGAGACCCAACCTCTGGAATTCCCTCTCTAAACCCCTCTTTCAACCCTTGAGTCACCCCTTAAATCCCACCTTTTTAACAAATCTTTTGGTCATCTGTCATGGCCTCATGTGATGTAGTGTCAACATTTGCTTTATAGTGCTCCTGTGAAACACTTTGGGATATTTTGCTGCAGTAAAAGCACCATGTAAATACAAGTTTTGTTATTATCCGACATTAACAAACTAGCTACTTAGTTTCCAAAACCCCTGATTGCCATTTCAGTTCCCTTCCACCATTCACTCTTCAGGCAGCTGGACCTGTGAAATGGGCCAGTCTATTGGTGACTGAGAAAAAGCAGGTGTTGTCCATTCTGCCCATCAATGCCCAGACATTGGTTTTAGCAGACTGACACTATTTTGTTACTAGAATTCTACGAAATCAAGACATGTAGCACTTTAAAAAGAAAGCAGACTTTGCATCCAAGATAACAAGGTGTAGAGCTGGATGAACACAGCAGGCCAAGCAGCATCAGAGGAGCAGGAAGGCTGACGTTTTGGGCCTAGACCCTTCTTCAGAGATGGGGGAGGGGAAGGGGGTTCTGAAATAAATAGGGAGAGAGGGGGAGCCGGATAGAAGATGGATAGAGGAGAAGATAGGTGGAGAGGAGACAGACAGGTCAAAGAGGCAGGGATGGAGCCAGTAAAGGTGAGTGGAGGTGGGGAGTTAGGGAGGAGATAGGTCAGTCCAGGGAGGATGGACAGGTCAAGGGGGCGGGATGAGGTTAGTAGGTAGGAGATGGGGGTGGGGCTTGAGGTAGGAGGAGGGGACAGGTGAGAGAAAGAACAGGTTAGGGAGGCGGAGACGAGCTGGGCTGGTTTTGGGATGCGGTAGGGGGAGGGGAGATTTTGAAGCTTGTCAAATCCACATTGATACCATTGGGTTGCAGGGTTCCCAAGCAAAATATGAGATGCTGTTCCTGCAACCTTCGGGTGGCATCGTTGTGGCACTGCAGGAGGCCCAGTATGGACATATCGTCTGAGGAATGGGATGGGGAGTTGAAATGGTTTGCGACTGGGAGGTGCAGTCGTTTAGTGCGAAGATTTTACATCCAGTATTGTTACCAACATAAAACATTAAATTATAAAACTTCGAACACAATATCCAAGAAATCACCCCCCCACCGATGAATTAATCCAATCAGTAACATCCAAACAAAACAGGAAGATCCTAAGTTTGATTCCCAGGCTGGGGTAAATTAGCGAATCTCAGCCATCCTTTAATAGTCTATGAAGTATATGAGAAGAAGGCTGTTAGTTTAAACTTTTAGTACACCAAAGGGATTAGACAGCATAGTGAATTAGACACTGGCTTCTGGATGTGAATGTAATTTTGACATGCAGGATGACTATATTGTCTTCTGGGTTAGTAGTCCTATAAGTGTTTGGACATTTTCAACGTAAGTGCTAGAAAACATGATCTCCTTAAAATAAAGCCTTCAACCTGAAATGTCTACCAGTAAGATTGAGAACAGCCATTGGCTAGATACTTTTCTAATCAACCCTTTCAGAGATTCTATTACTCACCATTGGAGCAAGTGGGACTTGAACTCAGACCTCCAGGCTCAGAGGTAGGGACACTACCACTGCACCACAAGGGCCTTGGTCAGGCTCTGGACATTGTGATAACCCCTAAAAGGCCCAAGGGGAAAATTGCTAATTAATCCCCTCGTGGAGCTCACAGAGTAAGAGTTCTGCGGTACCTTGGTAACAGGTAATGGCCTGCCCAGTTCGAACTCATCGCCTGACAAAGCAGACCCTGTGTCCGGGATATATAATACTTCCAGATATATTAAAAGAAAGCAGACGCAATCCTGCTTTCCCTAATCCTCCTTCACTTTTGATGTCTTGCTTTGCCCATAACAGGTTTTGCATGTAAATCTCCAATCGGCTGCATGGGTGTTTTGCTGGTGGTGGTTAATAGTTTTTTAAGAAGTCACACTGATTTGGAGGTAGGAAGAAAAACACAATCAGTTGTGTTCAAGAACATTTCTTGATATTAAAAAAAAGACTTGGGTTAAAGTCCCACCTGCTCCAGAGGTGTGTAACAACAACTCTGATCAGACTGATCAGAATATAAAGCAGACCCAGGATCTCTTGCGGTACATTGATAGTATCCCTACTCTGATCTAGAAAGGAATAATCAACACGGTTTTGTGAAGGGTAGGTCATGCCTCACAAACCTTATTGAGTTCTTGGAGAAGGTGACTAAACAGGTGGATGAGGGTAAAGCAGTTGATGTGGTGTATATGGATTTCAGTAAAGCGTTTGATAAGGTTCCCCACGGTAGGCTATTGCAGAAAATTCGGAGGCGTGGGATTGAGGGTGATTTAGCAGTTTGGATCAGAAATTGGCTAGCTGTAAGAAGACAGAGGGTGGTGGTTGATGGGAAATGTTCATCCTGGATTTCAGTTACTAGTGGTGTACCGCAAGGATCTGTTTTGGGGCCACTGCTGTTTGTCATTTTTATAAATGACCTGGATGAGGGCGTAGAAGGATGGGTTAGTAAATTTGCGGATGACACTAAAGTCGGTGGAGTTGTGGACAGTGCAGAAGGATGTTGCAGGTTACAGAGGGACATAGATAAGCTGCAGAGCTGGGCTGAGAGGTGGCAAATGGAGTTTAATGTGGAAAAGTGTGAGGTGATTCACTTTAGAAGGAGTAACAGGAATACAGAGTACAGGGCTAATGGTAAGATTCTTGGTAGTGTGGACGAGCAGAGAGATCTCGGTGTCCACGTGCATAGATCCCTGAAAGTTGCCACCCAGGTTGATAGGGTTGTTAAGAAAGCATACGGTGTGTTAGGTTTTATTGATAGAGGGATTGAGTTTCGGAGCCGTGAGGTCATGTTGCAGCTGTACAAAACTCTGGTGCGGCCGCACTTGGAGTATTGTGTACAGTTCTGGTCACCGCATTATAGGAAGGATGTGGAAGCATTGGAGTGGGTGCAGAGGAGATTTACCAGGATGTTGCCTGGTATGGAGGGAAGGTCTTATGAGGAAAGGCTGAGGGACTTGAGGCTGTTTTCGTTAGAGAGAAGGTTAAGAGGTGACTTAATAGAGACATACAAGATGATCAGAGGATTAGATAGGGTGGACAGTGAGAGCCTTTTTCCCTGGATGGTGATGGCTAGCATGAGGGGACATAGCTTTAAATTGAGGGGTGATAGACATAGGACAGATGTCAGAGGTAGATTCTTTACTCAGAGTAGTCAGGGCATGGAATGCCTTGCCTGCAGTAGTTGTAGACTCGCCAACTTTAAGGGCATTTAAATCGTCGTTGGATAAACATATGGATGATAATGGAATAGTGTAGGTTAGATGAGCTTCAGATTGGTTTCACAGGTTGGCGCAACATCGAGGGCCAAAGGGCCTGTACTGCGCTGTAACGTCCTATGTTCTCTGATCCAGGAGGCCTGGGTTCAAGTCCCACCTACTCCACAGGTTTGTACTGATTTTTTGAACAGGTTGATTAGGAAAAGGGGGTGTGGAAAAAAAAAATGCAGAGCCAAGGATGGGTCTGCAGAACTCTGTGCTGGACTGGGACTAGCCTTTTTCCGCCACTAGTAGTGGCTCTATTTTGGTGTTCAACAATAAACAATGTTCCTTTCCAGTTGGGTTTCCAGAGTTATTACAAGTATGAACCTACAAAAGCAAAACTCTGAAGATCTTTGGAAACTGAAATAAAAATAAATATGCAGGGTATTATAGTTGCTAAATTTGTAGATGATACAAAGTTAGGTAGGAAATTGAGTTGTGAAGATGACATAAGGAGGTTACAAAGGAATCGGTTAAGTTAGTGGGCAAAGATGTGGTAAATGGAGTACAATGTTGAAATTGTCCATTTTGGAAGAAGAAGAAAAGATGTTGTATATTATCTAAGAGATTGCACAGGTGCAAAATGCAGAGGGATCTGGGTGCCCTAGTGCATGAATTACAAAAGGCTAGTATGCAGGCACGGTAAGTAATTAGGAAAGCTAATACAGTGTCAACATTTATCAACAGGGGGCCGAAATACAATAGTAGGGAGGCTATGCTTCAATTATAGAGGGCATTGTTGAAAACACACCTGGAGTACTGTGTACAGTACTGGTCTCCTTATTTAAATAGTGATGTAGATCCATTGGGAGCAGTTCAGAGATTTCCTAGACTAATACCAAGAATGGGAGAGGGGGTGTTGCCTTACAAGGAAAGGTTGGACAGGCTTGGCTTGTGCCTGTTGGAGTTTAAACGAGCAAGGAGTGACTTGATTGAAACACAGAAGATCCAGAGGGGTCTGGGCAGGGTGGATTTGGATAGGATGTTTCCTGTTGTGGGAGAATCTCAAAGTCGGGATCACTGTTTAAAAAATAGGGGGTTGTCCATTTAAGATGGGAGTAAGGTGAATTTTTATTTCCCTCTCAGAGGATCATGAGTCTTTGAACTCTCTTCCTCAAAAGGCAGTGGAAGCAGAGTCTTTAAATATTTTAAGGCAAACATAGATAGGTTCTTGATAAGCAAAGAGATCAAAAGGTTATCAGTGGTAGGTGGAACAATCAGATCAGGAATGAATTTATGGAATAGCAGAGCAGTCTTAAAGAGGCCGAGTGGCCTACTGCTGCTCGTGACTCATATTGTTGTATGTCATCAGAAGGCCCAACAATATCTATGAAGAAACAGTTGACTTTTTAGGTCGATGTCCACTTGTCAGAGTAAAACGTCAATGTTAAAAGTTAACGATTTCTCCCTCCATAGATGTTACCTGAACTAATGAGTATTTCCAGCATTTTCTTTTTTTTCTAAGTTTAGAATCCTGTTTGTTGAGAAATGCCACACAATGATGGAAAACATTTGGAAGAATTGCTTAACTCTAGGTTTTCTATCCTGAATGGAAAGTCTGGAACTGAGATGAAACTGAATTTTTTTTTGTGCTTTGTTCACAAAGACCTTTCAGTGATGAATGAAGAGATAAATAGCGATATAATGTCAAGGTAACAAGCATGGGGCTGGATGAACACAGCAGGTCAAGCAGCATCATAGGAGCTGGAAAACTTGACGTTTCAGGCCTAAACCCTTCATCAATGTCAAGGTGATTAGCATGTGCCTCAAGTAAGGATATATATGGATTACAGAAGCCTTACCAGCAAAGCTCTAAGCCATGCTGCTTGAGAAATGAGACAAAGACACTCCCCTCATTAAAACGAACAAGAAATCAAGGGTGACATTAGAATTTAAAGCTTGTTTTTAACTGAAGATTGGAAATAAAAAGAAAGAGAACTAAAAGAAAACTATCTTCAGCGTTACCAGTGTTCATCAATAATACTGCTACCTATTCAGACATCGATCTGAAGTGCAATCCTCGACACAATGGCTCTAAGTACTGAAGCGATTAAAGTCTTCTGTAAAACAGAATATTTAGTGATACTCGATGTGTGTGTTCCTCCCTCCCCCAAGACTGGCCAACTTGAAATATTGCCAGGCTGCTGAATAAGATGGAAAGTTTAGGATACGTGAACAGAAGATGACATATGCATGAAGTAAGGCTACTCTAACAATCACAAACAGTCCTTTGTATGTCTCAGATCCAAAGCTGAAAGCAGAAAACTTTCAGAAACCGAAGCAAATGTAAATGAAAATGAGCCATTGGAAACACTCCGCAGATGGCTTTGGCTATTATACTTTTGTGACTTTGCCGACTGTGGAGAGCAAAGGAAAAAAGTCTTCCTCTTAAAAATTGCTGATAAAGATTGCTCTTCTTAAAAAAAAAATGCCTATTGCTTTTCAGACGCCCTGAATACACTGAAGCAATCTCACTTATGGAAAATGTATATAATGGAATTTTGCTTCTGCTGAATTGTTTGAAATCCTATTGAACATTGGCACATAAATTCTAACATATTGCTCCCAAAGATCTCAACTTTTCAAGCATCCCTGTTTAAGTGGTACAATATCTTGAGGATCAATGAATCAGAATGCAACTATTATACTCTCTTTAAAGTAATGCACAACTCAAAGCACATTGATTGTTTAATAGGAGCACAGTAGGTTTTAATCACTTCGAAACCAAAATGATAAGTCGTTGTACAAAGCATTGTAGCTGCATTAACCATAACATCCAAGAATGATCTGATGTGTACTAACAAATGACTCTTAATAATCATCCCCACGCTGGACTATTATTAGTCTTTGTTCTGATCAGAGTTTCTTAAGGTTACAACCAAATACAACCAAACTATGGCATAAAACATTTTGCACATCCTGTGGCTTTCCCATTTTGGGAGCAGAGTTTATTTATACTGAGGGATCATATGGCTCTTTTTAATAAGTACAGTGTATCATAAACACTTCAACTAAAATAAATTTTTTTTAAACTTCTGTTCAGGTCTTTCATAAAATACATTATTGCAGTAATGCAACAAGGCAGAGTGAGCCAGCACAGTTGTTTCAGAGATTACCTCAATACTGAAACAGGCCATTTGATCCATTAGGTTTGTACCAGTGTTTTCTTGCGATTGGTATAAATTAAAAATGGTGTTCCCATGTGAATATTACAATGCTACAAAGGTTAATGTTGTTTGAAGGAGCTCCGCTTTCCTCCATGCCAAATTCCTAGGAGATTCAGTCTCTCCAGAGTTTGTTAAAATTTGTTATTGTGGCAGTGGGAGCACAATTGGACTTTTTCTCTAGTGAAAAGGGAGGAGGGGAATAAAAAAGCCTCAGTTTTTAAAATCGCTGATTACTATCCAGTAACCCCCATTGAAAAAGTACACGTTAGCTACAACATCACTGTACTCAGATAATCTGATAAAACTCACTGTCCCATTTCACAAGAAAAATAACCAGTTGAACAAGATACCCAAGGGATGCCATGTTGCATGAATATTCACAGAATGATTCACTACCTTCAGGAAAGTAAGGGTGGAAGAAAGGGAACAACTTGTTATGTCTTGAAATGAACACTTCAAAAGTACTTTAATAATTTCAAATTTATGACCTTAAACAATTAACTCCCATAAGCCACAAATCACTCAACTAAAAGGATGAACAAGAGATGCTGACAATAAGTTGAGTCGACATAACTAATATAGTTCCTATTGAATTAATTTAAAGAAAAAGAATTCTATTGTTGATTAGAACATAACTTACAACTGCGCAGTCACAGCTGGACAGTAATCCAAAATTGATCATACAGTCCTCATGAATTTTCAGCAACTTTAGACAACACAACCTTTGGAGCATCTTTGTGCTGTGAAACTGATATTACATTCAGGCAATGGGTGATAGTCAGACAAAGGGCACTGCACACAAATTGCTGAAAGTAGGATACATAAGAAAACAAAATTTCATTAGTTAAGGTTTTGTTGTCAGAAACTCACTTTTGCAACATCTGCAGGACATAAATGTTTTCCCCTTGATTACCAAACTCTCTTTTCTGGTACAGTATTTCTTCCCCTGTAGGAAAAATAGCTCTATATCTTAAGTTAGCCATGGAAAAAAATCTGTGTATCCATCAGAGGAAGCAAAAAAAATCAATTGTTCTATTTGCACATTACATCATCGCTGGAAATAGTGTGACAATACTCTGGCATCAAGAAGCGTATTTTATCCTTTTTTTGAAAAGGAGAGAAGTTGAGGCAGAGGTACCAAACGGTCTGTTCCGAGCCAAAAAAGTAAACACCTTGTGAGGCCTTGGGGTTTTCTTTTGAAGTTGGAACAATAGAAGCAGTATGAATGGGTAGAGTCAATCTCCCACAGAGTTAGGGTTTTAGTTTAGCTTTCAGTAGTTGTTAAGCTTTTGAAGATGGTTATAGAAGTTGTCTCTCTCTCTCTGTGTGTTACAGGTAAAAGCTTGGGTTCTCCTGCTGCTGCCAGAACTGCGTATGAGACAATCTATTTTACCGACTTTGCCTTTGCCAAGAGCGTGTTTATGGGATGTTACTATATTGGAACAGTCGCTGTTTAACAGTTAACTAATTTATTATTCTGTACTGTTTTCCAATAGAGTTAAAGTTACATCAATACTTCTTTCTTTTGTTTGTATTTTAACGTGGATAAGGATAAAGCGTGGTCACACTACTCGGCTTTAAGTAAAACAATCAAATTACATCTGGAATACAGCACCTGGAAAGTCTACCAGTAAGGTTGGGAAGTTAGGGTCTATGCTATCTCCTTGATATGTCTGCAGGGGGTTGGTTTAGTCAATAACAAATTGGGAGCTCTTCCGGGGTCAAAAAGTCTAATTCCAGGTTTTGTTCAGGAATATTAGATTCAAAAGACAGTGAATGGTGAGTGTTTCATCAGATAGGCCCGAAACGTCAAGTTTTCCTGCTCCTATGATGCTGCTTGACCTGCTGTGTTCATCCAGCCCCATGCTTGTTATCTCGGATTCTCCAGCATCTGCAGTACCTTTTATCTCGAATGGTGAGTGTTGGTGTTTTTTGTTGGGTGTTGCACTCGGTTGGTTTAAACAGGGTGTGCCTTGTGTAACAATGGCACTTTCAGTCGCTGACTTTCCTGCGGGTAGAAGACGACACTTCAGGTGTTTCACAGGAAGTGAGCAAGAGAAAACATTTGAAATTGGCAAGCAAGTTGAAGTTCGAGTCGCTCATGTCTGTGAGGAAAAGGGAGATAATTGCGGCAATCAGTCTACATTTAGAACTGCTAGGATTACTATCAGAATCACTGAAAATTGCTAAAATTCAATTGCAAATGAAGCAGTTTGAATTAGAGGCAATGGGAAATGAAACAGTGTGAATTACGATTAAACACAGGGGAAAATAAAAAGAAAGCAAGGTCCTAGCAGAAGAGAGGGAGAAAGAGTTTTTTTGAGCTTTGGAAGTTGAAAAAGGAGGAAAGTCAACTTAAAATGGCAAGGGTAGAATACAGAAGTAGTAATGGGGACAGTGGTGAAGAGCAAACCCATCAAAGGCTTCAGAGATAGTAGGAACTGCAGATGCTGGAGAATCCGAGACATTTTCTGAAGAAGGGTCTAGGCCCGAAACATCAGCTTTCCTGCTCCTCTGATGCTGCTCGGCCTGCTGTGTTCATCCAGCTGTACACCTTGTTATCCCATTAAAGGCTTGGTGGGGTTCTGTTTAAATACATCCAAGCGTTACCAGAGTTTGAGGAGAAGGACGTAGAAGCCTTTTTCATTTCATTTCAGAAAGTGGCTAAACAAATGAAATGACTGGCAACCATGTCGGTATTGTTGATTCAAACAAAATTGGTAGGAGAACTAGTGAGGTATTTGCATCAATATCAGAGGAGATAGCCGGGCAGTATGAGGAGGTTTTAAAAAAAGCCATATAAGCTAGTACCAGAAGCCTACAGACAGCGTTTTAGGAATCTAAGGAGGGAACCTGGTCAAACATACATAAGAGTTTGAAAGGATCAAACTCTTTTGAATTGCTAATGTTGTTCCCTTGTTTAAGAAGGGTAGCAGGGATAATCCAGGTAATTATCGACCGGTGAGCCTGACGTCAGTGGTAGGGAAGCTGTTGGAGAAGATACTGAGGGATAGGATCTATTCCCATTTGGAAGAAAATGGGCTTATCAGTGATAGACAACATGGTTTTGTGCAGGGAAGGTCATGTCTTACCAACTTGATAGAATTCTTTGAGGACATGACAAAGTTGATTGATGAGGGAAAGGCTGTAGATGTCATATATATGGACTTCAGTAAGGCATTTGATAAGATTCCCCACGGCAGGCTGATGGAGAAAGTGAAGTCGCATGGGGTCCAGGGTGTACTAGCTAGATGGATGGAGAACTGGCTAGGCAACAGGAGACAGACAGTAGTAGTGGAAGGGGGTTTCTCAAATTGGAGACCTGTGACCAGTGGTGTTCCACAGGGATCTGTGCTGGGACCACTGTTGTTTGTGATATACGTAAATGATTTGGAGGAAGGTATAGGTGGTCTGATTAGCAAGTTTGCAGATGACACGAAGATTGGTGGAGTAGCAGATAGTGAAGGGGACTGTCAGAGATTACAGCAGACTATAAATACATTGGAGAGTTGGGCGGATAAATTGCAGATGGAGTTCAATCCGGGCAAATGCGAGGTGATGTATTTTGGAAGATCTAATTCAAGAGCAAACTATACAGTAAATGGAAAAGTCCTGGGGAAAATTGACGTACAGAGAGATCTGGGTGTTCAGGTCCATTGTTCCCTGAAGGTGGCAACGCAGGTCAATAGAGTGGTCAGGAAGGCATACGGCATGCTTTCCTTCATCGGACGGGCTATCGAGTACAAGAGTTGGCAGGTCATGTTACAGTTGTATAAGACTTTGGTTCGGCCACATTTAGGAGTACTGTGTACAGTTCTGGTCGCCACATTACCAAAAGGATGTGGATGCTTTGGAGAGGGTGCAGAGGAGGTTCACCAGGATGTTGCCTGGTATGGAGGGCGCTAGCTATGAAGAGAGGTTGAGTAGACTAGGATTATTTTCATTAGAAAGACGGAGATTGAGGGGGGACCTGATTGAGGTCTACAAAATCATGAGGGGTATAGACAAGGTGAATAGCAAG
The DNA here is from genome assembly GCA_024137785.1 of Ginglymostoma cirratum. Classification (NCBI taxonomy): domain Eukaryota; kingdom Metazoa; phylum Chordata; class Chondrichthyes; order Orectolobiformes; family Ginglymostomatidae; genus Ginglymostoma; species Ginglymostoma cirratum. The sequence continues at coordinate 7,125,519 of JAHRHZ010000089.1, forward strand.
AAGCTTTTTCCCCCAGAGTGGGGGACTCAATTACTAGGGGTCATGAGTTCAAAGTGAGAGGAGGAAAGTTTACGGGAGATATGCGTGGAAAGTTCTTTACGCAGAGGGTGGTGGGTGCCTGGAACACGCTGCCAGCGGAGGTAGTAGACACAGGCACGTTAGTGTCTTTTAAAATGTATCTGGACAGGTACATGGATGGACAGGGAGCAAAGGGATACAGACCCTTAGAAAATAGATGACCGGTTTAGACGGAGGATCTCGATCGGCGCAGGCTTGGAGGGCCGAAGGGCCTGTTCCTGTGCTGTAATTTTCTTTGTTCAAACAAAGTAACTTTGATAGGCGGATAATGGCACTGAAAATAGATCAGACATATGACACTCTTAGAGAGATTGTTATTTTGGAGAAATTCAGAAATCCACTTCCTGAAGTAGTGAGAACTCATGTGGAAAAGCAGAGACTTAAAACTGCAAAATTAGCAGCTGAAATGACCAATGATTATGAATTAGCTCATAAATCATAGTTTGACTTCCGACATCAATTTCAATCTGTGAGGGAGAGAAATTGGGGAAAACAGAAATCCTCAGGTGGTAAAGGAAAAGGTGATCTCATTGAAAACAGTGAAGACAGTTTACTACATGTCAAAAAGGAGGGAGAAAGAGAAGTAAAAAACCTCAGATGTTTTCACTGTAATAAATTAGGACCCAAGAAGTCACAGTGTTGGTGGTTTAAGAAAAACACTAGGAAAACTATTGTGGTAAGACAAGACAAGCCACTGGGGCTTATTAGAGTTGTAAAGGAGATCCCAGTGGAAGCTGAAGACCTGCAAAAAAATGTACAGCCTGGTCAGTGGTTGGTTAATAAGAAAGTACCAGATCTCTTTAAAGAATTTACTTGTGTGGATAAGGTTTACTCGTGTACCAGGAGTCGTCGGTAAAGAAATTAAAATTTTGAGATGCTGGAGCAAGTCAGTCAATCTTTGATGGGGAGAGATAAGGGAAGTATGTACTTTGGAAGGAGTATTGCCAGAAAAGGTGGTAATAAGTGAAATTCATGGTAAGAAGAGTAGTGTTCCATTATATACAGTGAGGTTGGAGAGTCCAGTGAAAAGTGGTGGTAGGAGTAATAGAGAAATTCTCTGTTCTGGAGATATAGTTTATCCTTGGTAATGATGTAGCTGGATCATAGGTGGGAGTGATGCTTACTGTGGTTGAAAAGCCAATGGAAAATCAGGCAACTGAGATGTTACAGGAAGTATATTCTGGGATTTTTCCTGTCTGTTTGGTAACAAGGTCACAAAGCTACAAGTTGAAACAGGAGGAGAAATCAAAGAACAAAGATAAGAAGGTTGAAATTCAATTGACAGAAATTATGTTAGATCAAAAGGTTGAGAGAAAAAAAAACAAAGGAGGTGGAAGACAAAGTGAATATTTTTAGTTCAAAGAGGTTAGTTGAATTACAACAGAAAGATGAAAAATAAAGCAGTTGTACCAAAAAGTACACAAAGAAGAATCTGAATGTATTCCGGAATGTTACTACCTTAAAAACGATGTCTTGATGAGGAAACAAAGACCATCACATATTCAGGTAGATGAAAAATGGGCAGAAGTTCATCTCGTTGTGTGACTGGTGAGTTATATAAAGGTGGTGCTGCGGGTAGAGCACGAATTACCAGTAGAAGGTCATTTGGGAGTAAGGAAAACTCAAACCAAAATACAAAAACATGTTCATTGGCCTGGACTCCATAAGAATGTGGATGGATTTTGCCAGACATGTCAACATATTAGGTAATTGGAAAACCTGAGACAGCAATAAAACCAGCACCTTTAATACACATTCCCACATTAGAGGATCAGCATTTAGAAGTACTACAGCATGTGATGAAACAGGAAACAAACAAAATCAAAAATTCATAATTTTGCTAGAGGAGATGAAGTGTTAGTGTTACTTCCCATGGTAGGTGAACCTTTAAAAGTAAGGTTTAGTGGGCCTTATCAAATCAAACGGAAATGGAGGGACGTGAATTATTTGATAAGAATGCCAGATAGAAGTAAAACTCACAGACTGTGTAATGCGAATATGCCCAAACATTACTTTGATAGGAAAGGAAAGCAAAGCATAAGGAGATTGTTGTACTTGTTACAACTCAGACCGAAGAACGAAATCCAGATAAATTGCCACTTGATATTCCTCTAATTAAATTGGACAATGAGGAAATTCTCAAAAATTGGGATAAATTACTGAGTTACCTTCCACAGGACCTGAAAGAGTTATTATAAATCACGTGGAGAGATATGTAAGAATAAGCTGGGAAGTACTAACATGATTACGCACGATGCAGAAATAGAAAATGCTGTTCCAATTAAGCAACATCCTTATAGACTTAACCCTCTAAAGTTGGCACAGGTTCAAGAGATTGAATGCAACTCAAACATGATATAAATTGAAGTCAGTTGCAACAAATGGAGCTGACCCATAGTGACGGTGCCAAAACCGGATGGTACCCAATGTTTGTGTTGATTACCACAAAGTCAATGAAGTTTCGAATCTGATTTCTTTCCTATTCCACAGCAGGAATACAGTAGAGAAGCTAAGACAAGCAACTCATATTTCGAGGCTGGACTCACTCAAAGGATATGAACAGATACCTTTATCCAAATGAGCGAAAGAAATTTTGGCTTACATGACACTGAATGGACTTGACCAGTTTAAAGTTATGCCATTTCATATGAAAAATGCATCAGCTACATTTCAAAAAAAACAAACCAATAAAGTCATTTTTGGATTACCCAATTGTGTGGTGTACAATCTCGATCTGGTGATTTTTAGTTACACATGGAAAGAGTATTTGGAGCATCTGTTAGAATTTCTCAAACAAGTTCAGAAGGCAGGCTTGGTGACAAAACTTGTCTAAAAGTGAGTTCGCAAAAACTCAAGTCATGTTCCGAGGCCTTATCATTGGAAATGGACAGATGGCCCCATGGAATGTGAAAACAAAGGCTATTGGGGAGTTTCCCATACAGGTAGTTCTGCTATAACGCATGTTTCGTTAACGCAAATTGGCTGTAACCCGATTGATGAATAGCAGACACCGTTTGGATAACTCAAACTTCCTGTTGTACAGGTATAGCGATTCCCTATAATGCGATTTTCTATGGAGATTTCCGACAGCATGATTTTCTATAGCACAAGGTCACACAAGAATGCAACTATCACATTATAGGAGAAATACCTGTAACATTGAAGAGGGAAGTACTATGATTCCTGGGATTGCGTGCTTTTTATCAAAAATTCATATCAAATTTTAGGAGGGTGGTTACTCCATTGACTTCACTTCTTCATCAAGGCAGAAAATTTCAGTGGATGGAGGAATGTCAGAAGGCATTTGAGAGCATGAAAACTGTGTTAACCATTGCCCTAGTGTTAGCCACACTTAATTACGCAAAGCCATTCAAGGCGGCTATTAATGTGAGTGATGTGGGTGTCAGTGCTGGACTCTTGCAATAAGATGACAAGAAGACAGAAAGACCTATTGGGTATTTTTCCAGAAAGTTGAAAATTCATCAGAAATTGAGGAGGAGACCTTGAGCTTGGTGCTGGTGTTGGTGTTGTGACATTTCAATATTTATGTTGCCAGTAATGTGTCAGAGACAATTGTATACACTGACCATAATCCCTTAAATGTTTTTGGAAAAATGTAAAGATAAAAATACCAGACTGTTTAGATGGTGTTTATTGTTACAGCCATTTAATTTGAAAATTATACATGTGGCAGGATGAGAAAACATAATTGCAGACATGTTGTCACAACTTTGATGAAGAAAGACAGAGGTGTTTGGTAGCAAATGAAACAGATTGAAATGGACTGAGTAGTGAATGTTTGCATGCTTCGAGTCAACGTAATATATATTTATTGTAATGTACGAATAGCATAAGGCTAAAGGTTTTTGAAAATGAAGGCATCTTTGTACATTGACAGTTCATTTTTTTGTAAGAGGGGGAAGGTGTGACGATACAATGGCTTTAAGAGTTGCATTTTGCCCTTGTCTTTAAAAAAGGAAGAGAGGTTGAGACAGAGGTGTAGAGTCGTATGTTCCAAGCCAATATTTGCGAGGCCTTAAGGTTTTTTTTAAAAAAAGAAGTTGAAACAATAGAAGCAGCATGAATAGGTAGAGTCAGGCTCCCATAGAACCAGGGTTTTAATTTAGCTTTCAATCACTGTTGGGATTTTGAAGGTGGCTGTGGAACTGGTCTCTCTCTGTTATAACTAAAAGCTTGGATTCTCTTTATGCTGCTAGAATCACATGTGAGACAATATATTTCACTATTTTACTGTTCTCTTGGGAAATAAGGCAGGGTAACTAAATGAGATCCTAGTGGGGAGCACTTCGGGGCCAGTGATCATAATTCTATTAGTTTTAAACTAGTTACGGAAAAGGATAGACTTGATCGAAAAGTTGAAGTTCTAAATGGGAGTAAGGCCAATTTTGACAGTGTTAGGCAAACCTTTCAAAACCTGATTGAGAGAGGCAATTCACAGGTACTGGGGTGTTTGGAAAGTGGAAGGCCAAAAATAAGATAACAAGAGTCCAGAGGCAGTATGTTCCCACTAGTGTGAAGGGCAAGGCTGGTAGGTATAGCGAATGCTGGATGACTAGAGAAATTGAGACTCTAGTCAAGAGAAAGGAGGCGGCATATGGCAGGTATAGACAGCTGGGATCAAGTGAATCCCTAGAGGATTTCAAGGGTAGTACTTAAGAGGGACAGTAGGAAGGCAAAAAAAGGGACATGAGATAACTTTAGCAAATAGGGTTAAGGAGAATCCGAAAAAGATTCTAAATACATTAAGGGCAAAAGACTAACTAGGGAGATAATAGGGCCCCTTAAAAGATCAACATGGCTGTCGATGTGTGGAATCGTAGGAGTTGGGTGAGATACTAAACGAGTATTTCGCGTCAGTGTTTACTGTGGAAAAGGATACTGAAGCTAGAGAACTTGGAGAAATAAACGTTGATATCTTGAATATTCTCCAGATTACAGAGGTGGTGGTGCTGGATGTCTTAAAACACGAAAGGTGGAAGAATCCACAGGACCCAATAACATGTATCCCAGAACTTTGTGGGAAGCCTAGGGAAGAGATTGCTGGATCCCTTGCTGAAATATTTGTAACATCGATAGCCATGGATGAGGTGCCAAAGACTGGAGGGTGGCTAATGTGGTGTAATTATTTAAGAAAGGCTGTAAGGAAAAGCCAGGGAACTACAGACCAGTGAGCATGACGTCAGTGATCGAAAATATTGTCTATATAGACTTCAGCAAGGCGTTTGACAAAGTTCCACGTGGTAGACTGGTTAGCAAGCTTAGATCACATGGAATCCAGGGAGAGCTAGCCAATTGTATACAAATTTGGCTTGAAGGTTGGAGACAGAGGGTGGTGGCGGAGGGTTGTTGTTTGGGACTGGAGGCCTGTGACCAGCAGTGTGCCACAAGGATTGGTGCTGGTTTCACTGCTTTTTGTCATTTGCGAATATAGGAAGAATGGTTAGTAAGTTTGCAAACGACACCAAAATTGGTGGTGTAGTGGACAGTGAAGAAGGTTATCTAAGAGCACATAAAGATCTTGATCAACTGGGTCGAGGAGCAGCAGATGGAGTTTAATTAGAGATAAATGTGAGGTGTAGCATTTTGGAAAGGCAAATCAGAGCAGGACTTTACAGTTAATGGTAGGATCTTGCAGGATGTTGCCGAACAAAGAGACCTTCCAGTGCAGATTCATAGTTCCTTGAAGATGAAGTCACAGGTAGACAGGATAATGAAGGTGGCATTTAGTACACTGGCCTTTATCGGTCAGTGCATTGAGTATAGGGGTTGAGATGCCATGTTACGGCAGTGCAGGACATTGGTTAGACCACCTCTGGAATACTGCATTCAATTCTGGACCCCCTGCTATAGGAAGGATCTTGTTAAACTTGAAAGGGTGCAGAAAAGATTTGCAAGGATGTTGCCAGAGTTGGAGGGTTTCAGCTACAGAGAGGGGCTGAATAGGCTGGGGCAATTTTCCCTGGAGCGTTGGAGGCTAAGGGGTGACCTTATAGAGGTTTATAAAATCATGATGGGCATGGACAGGGTGAATAACGAAGATCTTTTCCCCAGGATAGGGGATGCGAGAACTAGAGAGCATTGGTTGAAGTTGAGAGAGGAGCAAGATATAAAAGGGACCTAAGGGGCAACATTTTCACGTATAGGGTAGTGTGTTATGGAACGTGTTGCGAGAGGAAGTGGTGGAGACTGGTACAGTTACAACATTTAAAAGGTATCTGGAATGGATATATGTATAGAAAAGGTTTAGAGGGATATAGGCTTAATGCTGGCAAATGGGACTAGATTAATTTAAGATATTAGATTGACCTGGACATGTTGGACCAAAGGGTCTGTTTCTGTGCTGGACAGCTCTATAACTTTAATGTCTTCTCTAATGCTTATTAGCTGCTTGCCTGCAATTTACCTTCTTTTTCTCTGTCACCACATTCAGTTTTAACTAATTACTCAACAGATACAAGGTGTACATAATTAAATATTGAAAAATTGAACACCATAGGAAAGGCCCTTTTGTGGCGCAGTGAAGTTTCCAAAAGAGTTAAAGTTATTCTTTCTTTTGTTTGTATTTTAACCAGGGGTAAGAATAAAGCTTGTTTTACTTAAAGCCGGGTAGTGTGACCAATCAAATTACACTTGCCTTTAAATAGAAGTTAGGGTCTAGCTGTCTCCTTGATATATTTGCAGAGGGTCTGGCCCATAACAACAGTGATGTCATTCCACCTTCTGGCATATGTGGTTTGAAACATTTTAAAACTAAAAGCACATGCTTGTGGTGGGCATGATACTCTGGGTAGCATCAGATAAGGGTATGGATTCTAATACGAGTCAAGCCTGTCAGATTTGCTCAGTCATAACCAATTTAAAACCTTTTTTACAGCATCGCACAATGGATCGCACTTATTATCTCAGATTTCCCCCAATATGGGGAGATTGTCACATATATTCGAACAACAGACACACAGGCAAGTGACTTTAAATCACAGTCTTGTAATTAAATTCATACGTTAAAAAGGTGCAAGAGTAAAGTCACAGAGTAACTTGTACCAGCTATTCTAAGACTGTAGTGCTAAATTACTTTAAGGTTCAACATTCAAGATATTAAATGTTTTATTTTAATTTATTTGTAGACACGCTTACATTTATAGATTTCTAAGTAGTAACAAAGGGGTTAGGCCTTTTCATGCTTCAGCCATGGGTTGATGTAGAGGCCATGAGCAACAGCAAATTGGGGACATATCAGATGTCAAACTTTGAAGAGCACTATTACAGTTTGGTTTGATGAAAGTACCTCAGTTTACAAGAATGAAAAAAAAAATTAATGAAGTAACTTTCCAGAAGCATACCTAAAAGTTAGGTGTCAGCCTGGTGAAATGATAACACAGAATTATGTACATGTCAAACAGTGAAGCAGCTTTCGACAGAGCTAAGCCATCCCGCAACCTATGGATTCGATCCAAGCTCTGCAGTCCTAGCAGTCATGAATGGTGGTGGACAATGTAAAAAAAAAACCAACACTGAATATTCCAATCCTCAAATGATGGGGGAGCCCAGCACATCAGTACAAAAAACAAACCGCACATCCACGATAAAGCAGTCTACTTGATTGGCGCCCCATCCTCCACCTTCAACATTCATTTCCTTCACCACTGACGCACAGGGACAGCAGTGTGTACAATCTACAAGATGTACTGCAGCAACCAACAAGACTCCTTTGACATAAAAATGTTTCAAATAGGAACAGAAGTAAGCTTTTCAACCCTTGAGTCTGCTCTGCCATTTAATAAGATCCAGGTTGATATGTTTACATTTTGACTTCCACATTCTCACATACCCCCATAATCATCAATTCCGCTGATTAACAGGAATTTTTCCACCCCGTCTTAAAATATTCAATGACCTGACCTCTCTCACCGTCTGAGGCAGAGTTCCACAGTCACTTAACCCTAAAAAAAAATCCTTATTTCTGTCCAAAAAGGACGACCTGTAATTTTAAAACAGGGTTCCCTAGTTCTGGACTCACCCAAAAGAAGAAATATCCTTTTGATGGCTACCTTAACAAGGTCATTCGGGGTCTTATACACTTCAATCAAATCCCTCTCACTCTTCTAAACTTTACTGAAAAGAAGTCCAGCCTGTCTAAACTATTCACATAAGACAATCTACACATCCAAATGATCCAAGTTAGTAAATTCTAGTAAATCTAGACAGCTCCTTCCAAAACCATGACATTTACAACTAAAAGTAGAAAAGCAGCAGATGCATAGGAACACCACCATCTTGGAAGTTTCCAAGCATCATCATGATTTGGAACTAGATCTGGAACTGTTTCTTTACTCTCTCTAGTTCAAAATCCCAGATTTTCCTTCCTGACAGCACTGCAGGTGTACCTACATGGGCTGCAATTTCAAGAGACCTTCAAGGGCAATTTAGGGATTGGTAATAAATACTAGTTGTGCCGGTGATAAGATCTATTATTTAATAGAACGTTAAAAATAAATGGGTGGATTAAAGCTGGAAATTTGTTTCAAGTAGTTGAGGCTCCGTTTAGCCTCACTGATTTCTCCAGTTGACAAACAGCTGACAGCAGTGTGGTAGAATATTTGTAGGCGGGAATAAGAGTACTTGTGGCATTACTGCAGGTTTACAGATATATAACTTTGAATGCATAGAACAATTTGGTTATTAGATTTGGCTTTGTTTTGTTGCAGAAAATGGTTAGGTATCAGTTACGATTTTAGGTTTCTCCCAGACTCGGCAGCAAAGGCCTCTATCGCAACAAAGTGGAGGCTGACCTTATAAACCCAATAGCTGGTCATATATGACCCAACGGTTGAACAGAAATGAAATGGTTGCTGTAATTAGGTCAGAATTGTTATAGGCTCTTGTGCTCTTTTAGCCTTTGGGTAATGAAAAAACAAATATGCTATCCAGACTCTGACTTAATGTATAAAGCACAGAATAGATTTACTGTAAGTACAATATAGTAGAAAGTCAAGAGAGAAGATTACGCTTGATTACAAACTTCACTAACAGCTACCTTTTCAGAATAAAAATGACTGAAATGTGATACTTCACTTAACTTGTACACGGCTACACCGACACTTGTTAAAAAAAAACACCTCATACTTAAGGCATTTGGCCCAACTAATCTTTGCTGGTGCTTACATTTCACATGCATTTCCTTCCATTCCAACTGAACCTTGCAGCATATTTTTCTACTCCCTTTTGTCTCATGCAGTCATCTAGTTTCCTTCTGAAAGCAATTAAGCCATTTGTCTCTATTTCCTGGGGCAGCATGATCCACAATGGCACAGAAAGTCATGTATCCAAATGTGTTCGTGTCACAAAATTAGGCAACATTGTAATTTTATGTCATCATCTACATTGTCTCCAAAGGGATATTGATAGATGAGGTGAACTGGCAAAACTGGCAGATGGAGTTCAATGTGAGCAAGTGTGAGGTTATACCTTTTTGGACGAAAAAAGGATAAATCAGGGTACTTTCTAGATGGTACGATGTTCAACATACTGGATGTCCAAAGAGATTTGGGGTGATGTTTAGGTGCATAAATCTTTAAAGTGCCACAAACAGGTGCAGGAAATAATCAAGAAAGCTAATAGATTGCTGGCCTTTATATCTAGAGGACTGGAGTGTAAAGGTGCAGACATTATGCAGCAGTTAAACAAAACCCTGGTGAAACCCCACTTGGAGTCCTGTGAGCAGATCCAAGCACTACACCTAACAGCAGAAAAAAAAACTGTTTCCAATGGTTGGGAATTCCAGAACTCGGGGGCATAGTCAAAAAAATTTATGGCCAGACCATTCAGGAGAGAAGTTAGGAAGGCCTTTTACACAGAGTGTAAGGTGTTTGGAACTCTCTTCCACAAACGGCTGTTGATGCTGGATCAGTTGTTAATTTTAAATCTGAGATATGTAATACCTTTTGCCTAACAAAAAATTAAGAATATGGGCCAAAGGCAAGTATATGGAGTTAGGCCACAGATCTCTGAAAATGGCAAAACAGGCTTGATGGGCTGAATGGCCTGCTCCTGTAACTACGTTCCCTCTTAAATCAAGTTGTTTCCCATTTCCATTTGTCAGCATTCACATCTGAGTCACAGGTGTGTCCCCAACCTGCACTTGGGACTTAGCACAAAATTCTAGGCAGACTCTTCAGTGCAATACTGAGGGAATGCTGTACCATCCATGGTGGTGTTTTGTAAATGGAGACATTAAAAAGAGACCAGATCGGCCCCAAAGAACTGCGGATGCTGTAAATCAGAAACAAAAACAGAAATTGGTGGATAGGTCTGGCAGCATCTGTGAAGAGAAATGAGAGTTAATGTTTTGGGTCGAGTGACCCTTCCTCAGCTTTCCAGCAATTTCTGTTTTTGCTTCCGAGCTATTTCCAGTGTCCTGGCCAATTGTTATCCCTCAATCAACACTGAAAAAACAGATTATTTAGTCACATTAATATTGTTGTTTGGGGGAACTTGCTGTGCAAAAATTGGCTGCCACATTTCCTATGTTGCATCAGTGACTAACTCCACTTTGAAAGTACTTAACTGGCTGTACAGAGCTTTCGAATGCACTTTGTTCATGAAAGGTGTTATATAAATTGGATATTCAAATTTTTGGATTGAATATGTTAGTATGCATCTTGTACTTACTGCCTGTAGTTTTGGATTCTCCTACGTGAAAACATTTCTCCATATCTATTCTGTCTAACTCATTCTTTATCAAATGTCTCTTCGGTCACCATAAAGTCTTTTCTTTTGAGAAGAAACTCCAACTAGTTCAATCTAACCCAACAGTTGCAATCACTTGGTTGATCCTGAAAACAGTGTTTGAGAACATATGAAGTAAGAGGCGCAGGTCAGTCAGCTCCTCAAGCCTCCTCCACCATTGAATGAGATTATGATTGATCTACCACCTCAACTCCACTTTCCCCACACCCTCCACATGTCCCTCGATTTCCCCGAAAGATCAAAAATCTACCAATATTAGTCTTGAAAGGACTCATTAATGTAGCATCTACAATGCTCTTCTTAGTCCTAAATGATCAATCCGTTATGAATCTGTACCCACCACCCAACCAATGTTCTGTTTCCCCCTAGCTGGGGAATCTAATCTCTCAGTACATATATTTCAATGAGATCACCTTTCATTCTTCTGAACTCCAGATAATACAGACCCAACTTACTCAACCTTCCATCATAGGACAACCCTCTCTCTCATCTCAAGAAGTCATCTAGTGAGTCTTTATTGACCTTATTCTGAAGCAATATATCCTTCTTTGAATGTGCACAGTACTCTAAGTATTGTTTTACCAAAGCCCTGCACAACTGTAGGAAGGCTTTAACGATCTCGATGAAGGAACTGTGGGCATTCTGGCTAAGTTTGCAGACGATACAAAGATAGGTGGAGGGACAGGTAGTATTGAGGAGGTGGCAAGGCTTCCTAAGTATTTGGAGAGGTTGGGAGAGTGGGCAAAGAAGTGGCAGATGGAGTGGGGAAAGTGTGAGGTCATGCACTTTGGTAAGAAGAATAAAAGCATGGACTATTTTCTAAACGGGCAGAAAATTCAGAAGTCTGAAGTGCAAAGAGACTTGGGAGTTCTAGTCCAGGATTCTATCAAGGTAAACTTGTAGGTTGAGTCAGTAGTCAGGAAGACAAATGCAATGTTGGTGTTTATTTTGAGAGGATTTGAATATAAAAGCAGGGATGTACTACTGAGGCTTTAAAAGGCTCTGGTCAGGCCACATTTGGAGTATAGTGTGCAGTTTGGGGCCCCTATCTCAGGGAGGAAGGATATACGGGCCCTGGAGTGGCTTCAGATGAGGTTCAAGAGAATGGTCCCAGGAATGGAAAGCTTAACATATGAGGAATGTTTGAGGACTCTGGAACTATACTCATTGGAGTTTAGAAGGATGAGGAGGAGTTCTAATTGAAACTTACAGAATACTGAATGGCCTGGACAAAATGGATGTTGGGAAGATGCTTCCATTGGTAGGACAGTCTAGGATGCAAGGGCACAGCCTCAGAGTAAAGGGAAGACCTTTCAGAACGGAGATAAGGAGAAACTTTTTCAGCCAGAGAGTGGTGAATCGATGGAATTCACTGCCACAGAAGGCTGTGGAGGCCAGGTCATTGAGTACATTTAAAACTGAGATAGATAGGTTCTTGATTATCAAGGGTTATGGGGAGAAAGCAGGAGAATGAATGGCAGAGCAGACTCGATGGGCCGAATGGCCTAATTTCTGCTCCTATGTCTTATGGTCTTAGGGCTTTCTTATTCTAACTTGCCAATTGCCTTCCTCACTGCTTGCTGTACCTGCATGCTAATTGTGTTCCTTATATAAGTCTCTCTGAAGAGTATATATGAATAACTGAATAACAGTTTCACGCCTTAAAAATATTCTGCTTTCTGTTCTTACCACTAAAATGATCAGCTTCACACTTTCCCCACCAATATACTCCATTTGCCATTTTGTTGCACACTCCTTAACCTTATTCCCCACGAATATACTCCATTTGCCATTTTGTTGCACACTCCTTAACCTGTCGACAGCTCCTTGCTGCCTATGCCCTCCTCACAGTTTACATTCCCATGTAACTTTTTAAGAAAAATCAGCAAACCAGATACATTGCCTCAGTCCCTCTGTCCAAGTCATTAACATAGGTTCTATGTAGCTGAAGCCCTAACACTGATCCCCATCACTCTCCAATTTAGTTCTATATTTATCCACAGCCTTCACTTCCTGACCATTAACCAATCCTGCATCCTGGCTAATATATTACTCACAATGCTAAGCTTGCATATTAAACTCCAGTATGACATTTTTTGGAAATCCAGATGTTATAGGTTTCCACTTGCCTTGCAATCAAAATATATTTGTAAAGGAATATTGCACTTGAAACGACATTTTCCATACTAGACAGTCATGTATCTCCACTCCAATATATGGGACCGGGATTTGAGGGCAGGAGGGTAGTGGGAAGAGACAGATAGGCAGACGGACAGACACATATGCAAATTAACCAAATATTACTAGCAACAATGATCTAATATTATTTTGTCAATAAACTGACACAGTTCAAGAGCTAAATAAAATACACAAATTAAACCTCCAGAAAAACAACATGATGCAGTGTGAAAGTACTATTCTGCACAGCTATCTGGACAGAGGTAGAAGTGTTATTGTATCAAAACGCCTTTAGACAGCTGAGACTTTTTAAATTTTGTATTCTAAACAGCAGAACACAGAGTCTTTTTGCTGAAAATGTCACTTTTATTCAGAAGTATCTGTGGAGAGGGAAACAGAGTTAATGTTTCAGGTTGGTGTTCTCAAGAGGGAACAATGACTTTAAATATTACCTCTGCTCCTCTCTTGACAGATGCTGCCTTACCTGATTCTTCTCGCCCCAACATTTTCTACTTAAAGTTAAATTCCAGAATAAACCTCCTTTCCCTTAATATATTCTAATTATTCACAAATCATTTCCCTCAACACAATTTTGCATCAGGTGGAGTAACACAACTGTGAAAGGAGTTGTAATATTTTAGGAACTCAAGTGGGTTGCCGAAAGACTCTGCTAAACTGAGCAACTGAATCACACAATTATTTTTTCAGTTGACCAATAATTTAATAAAGAGAAACATAGAAAAGTAACATTTAATAAACTACTTGGAAGATTCTACAACATCTGCAGAAGCACTGTATATTCAAACCTCAAGTGTTTCATTTACTGTGAAGTGATTTAGGATGCCCTGAATAAGTGGGGGACTTTCCAATCTCTGAAGTGGAAGAAGTTACACACTGCTTCATTTGAAGAACTTTTATTTCACCATGGACATGGTTAACCAAAATAAAAATGAACTTTCCACTATTCTCCACATCTACAATTTATTATTTACAGACTTCTTACATTTAAGATCATGACTACTCTTACATTTAAAGCTAACCACACTTTTGTCCAACATAATTTTAAAATAAAAAAAGCATGTATCACTTGTAGTCCAGCTGGTTTTATTTCATGAAGCACTAGCCAGCATGGCTGTATTCTGAAAAGTCAGACTTCTAAAAAAGAACGGGGGACTTTTTTCCCTCTCTCTCGGCAGCTAGTTTAACAGAAATTGTGGAACCTGCTCTATTGGCAAGAATGAAAATACCATAACGATCTCTATTTGAGAACGGCAAAGCACAACTAACTAGCACAAATCATTTCAATTAGTGCCCAAGGGCACATTTACGTCACGGAACCTTACAAAAAATATTTCAACTGGAAAATGTTCCTCCTGTAGATCTCTAGTTTAAAAACGTTACATGCAGTTTAGTTATTATGTGTCTACACTTTGGAGAAAAGAAACGACTTAGCCTTCAAATTGCTCTTTCAACAGACCATACATTAACTTGTATTCTTATTGATTTTACATAATTTTGGCAATCCCTCGGTGAATGAGAAATCACAGATAAGACTGTGCAACATGACAATATTCTCCTGAACCAAGGTATTCTTGCAAGGATCCAGATATCAAACCAACATTACTATGTGCACTGCTCAATTCTAGAAAGTTATGTTCCACAAGGATATTTCCAAAAAACTGACAGCTCAAGAACCTTCATATTCCATCGTGTAATTATCCTGCTTTAACAAAAATAAACACAGATATGTCTGTTCTTAACCTTATAAACCATCAGACTGATTCTTAACTAGATATTTAATAAAACTTTTTCACAAGGAGTACATCAACATACTACTAACTTTGTTCAGCAAGTCTATTCCATGTATTTACTACCCTACACGATGAAAAACATCTCATTATAGTTTTGCTTGAGAGTCAGCGTTATTTTCAAAGACTTGAATTCAGCATTTATGGATGTAATTGGTTTGTGGTAGTAGCAGGGGTGAAGTCGGCGGCCGTGGCTGGGTGGGGGGTTGTGCTGATGGGCACCGCTGACCATTACATTCCAGTCTATCTTGCCTTTTCTTCTGCAAACACAAGAGGTAATTGAATCATATCCCAACATAGGGACTAACCAGGATATTCCCCCATCAGTTAAACATGTACTTGCTGCATCCCACCCCCACCCCTATTTTGTGGAAGCAGAGCTGAACTGGAAATATACTGATAGGGGATCAACTTTAAAATCAAGGTCTAGGAATCAAAATTGGCATCTTCCTCATCTTTTTGGATAAGCAGGAAAGAAGCAGTAAGTATACCAACAGAAGCAATATAGAACATGAAACATTCAAGAGAAGAATAAGTTGCACATTACAATTAACAGTTTTTCTTTAATTCTTAAATAAATCTGATATATGCTCTGGTTAAATTGATTCAAAACATTTGCTTTGCTCACAGAATGGAAATCGAGAAAAAGCTGATTTTGTGCACCTTACTCCTCCCTTAAATCCAATTCCATTGTTCTATTTAGTGAATTTCTTCTTGGAACTTTAAAACAGCTGTTGTGCAAGGGATGGTTAAAATTATTTTTGCGTAAGAAGTTCACTTTTCTCTCCATGTTTCTTACAAAATTCCACCCACGAACCTGCATGCGTTCGGAGATGTCCGCTGAGTGCATCCCTTCTCCGGCAGGCATAATTGCAGAATGGACATTTAAAAGGCTTCTCCCCAGAGTGTAATTTGATGTGCCGCAGGAGATTTCCTTTCTGTGTGAATGAGGCGCCACACTGGTTACAATGGAAGGGGCGTTCACCTGAAGAGGAAGGATTATACAGAAAGGTCAAAGAGCAAGAAAAAAAAGTATCTAAAGACATATTAGCCTTTCTACATAGCATCTTTGTATTTGTTAAAATACAAGATGAGAGTGCTGGAAAACACAAGATCTTCTAATTTCTGAAATTCAAGGTGATGCACATGACATTGGCAATGAAACTGACATTTTGGCAAGAGTAAACACAAATAATAATTGGTATTCATACAATGCTTTATCATGCTTCTCCTGGCATTCCAAGATGTTTCACATACAATGACTTGCTTTGCAGTACAATGGACACAACCATTTGACAAACAGCATTGTGCCATAATGGAGGAGACGAATGACCATTTCATAGCTTCAAAGGTGTTGAACAGCAAAAGTTAGCCAGAATGCTTGATAAATTCCCTGTTTTTCTTTGAATAATGGATTCAGCATCCACCTGCACCAATGGAAGACGCAGACGGAGCCTTGGTTTAATGCCTCATCCAAATGGCATCTCTGACAATGCAGCCTGTCTCTCAAGTGCTAGAGCCTAGAATTCACATTTAAGTGCTGGAGGGAATTTAAATCCAGAACTTTGAGGCAAGAATTTTGCATAAGTCACTGAGTCAGGTGGACACTGAACCAAAAGATGTCCAAGACACAACCAGTTTCAACCTTCAGATAATTTACCACCAAAATTGATTATCATACGAATCACCGTTTTTAAAATCGCTTTGAAAGGATGACTAAGTCTTGTCTATTACCAAGATGATTAACTGTATATTCAGTTTAATGACACACTGATTAGATTGTTCTGCTTAAACTGGAAAAATATATATGACAGCCCCTCAAATCTGCTCTAACATTCAATGAGATCCTGGCTGATCTGTTTACTCCAGGGTCCTACCTTTTGAGGAAGAGAGTTCCAAAGGCTCATGACTCAAAGAAATTCTCATCTCTATCTTAAATTAGCAACACTTTATTTTGAAACAATGACCCCGAATTCTAGATTCTCCTACAAAAGGAAACACTCTTTCCACTTGCACCCTGTCAAGACCCATCAGGACTTTGTATCGTTAATCACTCTTTAGTTTTCTAAACTCCGCCTAGTCTGTCCAATCTTTCTTAAGGTAGCTTGCCCCCCATTTCAGATGCTAGTTTAGGAAACCTCCTCTGAACTGCTTCCAACACATTTATAAACTAAATTTATCCTTAAATAAACAGACCAATACTGTACACAGAACTCCAGATGTGGTCTCACCAATGCGCTGTGGAACCAAAACACAGCTACCCTACTTTTGCATTCAGTTCCTCTTGCAATAAACAATAACATTCCACAATTATTAACAGGAGCAGAGAGTATTGTTATGCAGAATTTGTGTGAAGACACTAGTCAGACCCCAGCTCAAGTACATAGTAGAGTTCTGGGTGTCACTGTTAAGAAGGGTGTGAATGCTTTGGAGGGAGTGGGCAGAAGTGATTTATGAGAATGGTTCCAGGGTTGAGATATCTCAGTTCTCAAGATAGATTGGCAAAGTTAGGTCTGTTTTCCTTGGAGAGAAGGCAGCTATGTGGAGATTTTAATAAAGTTTTCAAAATCATGAGTGTTCTGGACAGAATGGATAGGTAGAAATTATTCCTACTCATAAAAGAATCAAAAACAATAGGTCACAGATTGAAAGCAATTTGTAAAAGAAGCAAATGCAAGGTGAGCAAAAACGCTTTCATACAGCAAGTGGTTCCAGTCTGGCATGTACTGTCTGGTGGTGGTGTGGAGGTGGGTTTAATTGAAGGATTTAATATGACACTAGATGTTTGTACAAATAGAAGTAGTAATGTACAAGGTTATGGGGAAAGGGCGGGAGAACAGCATTAACTTACAATGCTCATTTGGAGAGCTGGTACAGACATGATGGGCCAAATGGACTTCTTCTGCACCGTAACAATTCTATGACTAGCTTCTGTAATCACTTGCTATACCTGTATATTAACCTTTTGATATTCATGAATGAGAACATCCAGATCCCTCTGCAAACTCCCATTTATTATTCTTTTTTATTCTTCCTGCCAAAATGGATAATTTCACATTTCTTACATTATTCTTCTTTTGGCAGATCTTTGATCGCTCACTTGACCAATCTATATCCCTTTGTAGCCTCATGACGTCTTCACAACTTACCTGCCTACCTATCATTGTGTCATCAGCAAATTTAACAACCATGCCTTTCATCCTTTCCTCCCTTCATCCAAGTCACTTCTGTAAATTGCCTCAGATCTGATCCCTGTGACACACCACTTGTTAGATAAAAAGAAACCCTTATGTGTACTGTTTTCTGTTAGCTAGTTGATCTTCCAACCATGCCAACATGTTACTCCCCCACATACCATGAGCTTTTATCTTCCGCAATAATCTGTGTCGTGGTAATTTATCAAATGCCTTCTGAAAATCCAAAGACAGTACATCCATCAGTTCCCCTTTATCCGCAACACATTACTTCAAGAATTCCAATAAATTGATTAAACATTATTTTCCTTTCACAAAACCATGTTGACCCTCTCGGATTACCTTGAATTTTGCTAAATGCTCTGCTCCAAGGTCATTAATGATAGCTTCTAACATTTCCCCCAATAACCGATACTAAAACTAACTGGCTTGTAGTTTGTTTTCTCTCTCCTTGATTTTTTGAGCAAAGGAGTTACAGTCACTATTTTCCAACTAGTGGAACCTTCCTCAAATCTAGGGAGTTTTGGAAAATTAAAACCAATGCAGCAACAATGTCACTAAGCACTTCTTTTGAGATCTTAGGAAGAAATCCATCAGGACCCAGGGAATTGTCATCACACAGCTCCAACAATTTACTCAGCATCACTTCCTTGGTGATTGTTATTTCCAGTTCCTCTCTCCCATTTCCTAATTTACAGCTATGTCTGGGATGTTACTTGAATCCTCTATAGTGAAAGCTGATGCAAAATACCTCTTTAATTCCCCCGTCATCTCCTTATATTCCATTAATGCCCCAGACTCACTTTCTATAGGACCAACGCTCACTTAGTTAACTATTACAGCATGGCCTAAGCAGTTTATAAAATATACTAAAGACAACAGAAGGCAGATTAAAAAGCATCAATTACTATTTGATTGGAGTTGTTGGTTCACTGAGCTGACTGGTTTTCACGCAAATGTTTCATCTCCCTTCTAGGTGACATCGTCAGTGCTGTGTGGCCTCTGTTGAAGCGCCGTTGTTCTATCCCGCTCTGAATTTAAATGGTCTGGTCTGTCACAGTGGACAGTCTTGTTTGCATGAAAACCAGTCAGCTCAGCAAACCAACCAACAACTCCAACCGCAACCCGAGCTACAGATCTTTGTTAAAACATGGAATACTTTTTGAACATCAGAACAGATGCCCAGATCTATAAACATATGATTACAAGGTTGCAATCACATACGGCCAGAGGAAAAATTAGCAAGTGAGAAGACCAAAAGAAGAGGTTAAAAAAAAATTGGAACTCAAGCAGCGAAAGGCCCTCTCGGCTTTTTTGCTGTGATGCAGGTCAAAAATTGCGAATCAAAATCAAATGTCAGTAAACATACATTCTGCAAACACCGCATTCTGATCATAAACAAACAAACGCAACTTTTACAAGTAAATTTTGTGCTCATGCTGAGAGACATCAATACTGGGAAAAGGATTGTGTGTCTGGTACACACAGGTCTGAAATTGTATAGGTTTGATACATCAATGCAATACCTTCATTCTCCACCCAAAATGTTCACTAGGTTTTAGCAAATACAGTGCCAGCTTAGCATAGTTTTATATAATAGTATTATGCTTTTGTGGGTATGCTGCTGTGGCAGGTCGAGAGAGGAAAAGAGGAAGTGGAAGTGTAAAAGAACAAACAAAAAGTTCCAAGAACGGTTTCAGAAAAACCTCCAAGAACAGTCTCTGAAGGCCTCCTAAAATATATCTAAGCTGAGTTCTACACTCCTCAGAGTGGTGGGGACACTACAGTTCCATTAGTCTGCTTCTACACTCACAGGATCCCAGGAACAGAAATAACTGGCTAAACGTCATGGCAAATAAATCACAAATGAGTTTCAACAACTGCCGCCACAGACAGACTTTAAGCCCCACTACATGCCACTCCATTGCCTTACTTGTGTAAGCATACTTACCAGTATGACTCCTCTTATGTACCATAAGAACATTCGGTCCGATGCAGACCATTCCGCATAGATCACACTTCAGTTTTCCATTAGGAAGGCGAATCCCTCCAGGAGAATGAGGTCCCTGCCCCGTGCCCTCAAAGAATCCTAGCGGGTCCGAAAAAGACACATCCACAATGACTGCTTCATCTTTATCACTAGCGCCATCCTCCTGTGTCAGAAGCCTCCCTGCCTCTTGATCGCTGTACATCTCAACCTTGATGGAGTTGGCTGCAAATGAACATCAGAAATGTCAGATGGAGCCATAAGACGACAGGGCTAGACACCAGGTATGAGGCGTTGTTCAAGACAGGCCAGGTGGCAATTGGTGTGCAGCAACTAAATTTTATGAACCCTCACGGAGCATCCTTAGCTTAACATTCGTAAGGCTGAAGCAAGAGATGACTCAATATTTTTAGACGACCCATGTCAAATCTCATTTGGGAGGTCACTTACGTAGTTTTGTTTTGGGGGTGACTATCCAATTCTACAGTACTGTTGTCCTTCAGCTTATGAGCACACAACGTACATAGATGTATGAATAAAATTACAAATACATCGAACACACACGAACACACACACGAACACACACACACACACACACACCACTAAAGTCATTTTGTTCATTCAAGTCATTTATTAACAGCATTTGATATAACAGCAGTTGTAGAAAACCACTCCCTGAAATGAAGCAATAATTAGGATAAAATATGCAAAAGATCCACTCAAAGAATACATTTCATAATGGACAGAATTGGGCTCTTGAAGAACAGTCAAGGGTAAATTATAGGATAACGACGACCTGGAGTAGCAGACAAACTGCAGCACAGCTACAATAATAGAAACAAGGGAGCAATCGCTATGATTTAGAGAAGACTCAGGATAAGTAAATGCACAGAAAATGGACTACAGTTAAATAAAGCCACTTTGAAAAAACCCTCCCTAAACAGGCATGTTATTCTTCCCATGTCATCATCTTCCCAATAGCCCTACCAGTGAACTCTCTCCTTCGTGAATAAAAGGAAGGGAAAACTTACACAAGATGCATGCTACCTTCCAGCAATCTAAGTATTTGATTTAATTTCTACATTTTTAGTGCAGTACTATTTATATTTTTGTTCTGGTCAAAGTAAAGTACATCACTGCTGGGAAACTAGACCCCCCCCCCCCCACCCCCAACATTTTGGTACCCCTGTGACATGCTGCAGCACTCATGACATTTATAGTATAGAAATGTGCAAATTTACACTCCGTGTACGCTACCCCAAATAAGCAGCAGGGTAAATTATCCACAAAATCAACGCTGTTAAAAAAAAACGTTTGGAATAGTTTTGTACTCTGGACTTCTCCCTCCTAAGAAATAGTTAATACTGCTCAAAAATCCTGACACACAAGGGGACACAGGAGACTTTCACTCCTGCAATCTGGACTCTGCTAAAAGCCAGTTCCTGGAAGGAACAGCAACACTTCACCTCCAAGAGAAATTTGAGACATAATCCATTAGCAATAATCCAAAGGTTTGGAAATACACCATTATGGTCAAATTGTTTAGAAGAACTCTGTTTCCCAGAGTTGCCATTTATCATCAACATTTATCTTTCAGCCAGGAAACTGGCCAGTTTGGAGTACTGCCTTCTCCACAGTAGCTATCATGGCCACTGCTACCGAGTCATGGAAAGACATGGGCTTGCAGAAAATTCCCTTTATTGTCCCACTAGCTGCCATAGGCACTTGTTGAGGACTTTATAACATTTGGATGTCAGTCCAGAAACTCCTATGGAGATTCATTCTCAAGAGTAACCAAGTAGTACAATTAATGGCCTTATTCTAATCTCCTACAAGATTTGATAATAAAAAAAAACTTCTTTGAATTCAATCAATCAGTTAACAAAAGAAAACGATTTAAAGCTAAGCTAGAAGCAGTTTTCAAGTAAAAATATTACCTACTACTAGAAATTTATCTTTCCTTCAAACTTGAAAGTTCACTGCCAAGCACTACAAGCAGTGAGGGCATCAATGAAATTACATGCATAACAATACTAAATTTCTAACAGAGAAATAAAAATGCAAGCTCTCGGAATTTACACATCTTTCTAGCTGTCTAGGAGAGCTTTTCAATTTAAAATTCAGGGACTAAATTCACATATGCATTCAGTTTAAATGAAAAGAAGACAGTGCAGCAGATTCAACCCCGAAATTAAAATGATATTATTGTGGATGAAATGTAGCCATGCAATTTTGTCATTGTACCAGAGTCCAAGTTAAGCAGGATACCAACTGAAAAAAAAAAATCATCAAACCATTTCTGCAGTACAATTCCCACAATCCTTGGCCTTTCAGTTCTATGAATGCAAAATCAGTCTGAATGAAAAAAGACTTTATACTTTGCACATTAAAATGTCCAATTCAAAAACTGTCATGGCAACGTGTGCATTTGCCATGGTAGCAGACCACTCTGGTACTGCAGTAAATGCCTACTGAGAACCAACTGGAACTCTCAAAGATAACTAGCAAAAAAAAAAAAAAAAAAAAAAAAAAAAAATTGCCATTTAAAATGCAGGTCATATTTTCCTCTTCATTTATTTCTCTCTTTTTGCTTCTTTTCAATTTGCTTGTCTTGTGAAGATGCCAGCATTTCCTGGGATGTGGTTTTACAGTCATTGGCTATGCCTTGTTCAAGTGGCTATTTGTGAGAGAGCTTGGATGGTAAATGTGAAGTTAATTGGATCTTTTTTCTCAAAAGAAAAGGGATTCCAGGGAGGATGAAGGAAAGTATTAAGGGGATAAGACAAAATGAATCCCACAGCTGAGCTCAGTCACCATCTAGGAGTGCTTGGAGCAGGAATCATGGGTGGTTTTATCCCCCTCCTTGGCCCAGCAGCAGAGGTTTGCAAACCTACTGACAAATTCACCACGTGGCACAGACTGAGTGTCTAATCTGGAACCTTCTGTTTTGTGTGATTTTGTGCTATGTCAAGCTGTATATAGACCCAGTACTGCAGTCAAACAGCGGGTTAGAAGAAGGCAGACAGCGTCTGGAGGAAAGGAGAAGTCACATTTCGGGTATTACCCTTCTTCAGAACTGGATGTGGGGGCTAGGGGGAGTTGCAGGGTGGTAGTGAAACGGTGGTGATAGGTGGACACTGGTAGTAGGTACGACCTGGTTGGTCGATGGCAGTGATGAATCCGGTTGGTGACTGAAAGGATGGGTCAGAAGATGGAATGGAAGGGAGGAGGTGGGGCTGGAAAGGGAGCCAGGGGATGGGTGGGAAGGTTATTTGAAATTGGAGACCTCAATGTTGAGTCCTCTGGGCTGTAGGGTGCCCAGGCGGAAGATAAGATGTTGTTCTTCAAATTTGTATTGAGTCGCTGTGACACTGGAGGAGGCCAAGGGCGGACATGTCGGAGAGTGGGGTTGCAGTTGAAATGGGAGGTGACCGGGATGTTAGGTTTGTCGTCATGGGTCAGGCGAAGACGCTTGGCGCAATGGTCACCTAGTCTATGTTTGGTCTCTCTGATGTAGAGAAGACCACATTGGGAGCACCAGATACAATAGACTAGGTTGGAGGAGATGCAGGTGAAGCTCTGTCTCACCTGGAAGGACTGTTTAGGGCCCTGAATGGAGTTGAGGGAGGTGGTGTGTGGGCAAGTGTTGCATTTTTTTTACAGTTACAGGGGAAGTTACCGGGCAGGTTGGAGTGGTTGGTGGGGAGTGTAGCGCGAACTAAGGAGTGGACTAAGGAGGACTGCAATCACTGGTCAAGACCATGTCCATTTTAAGTCTCATTCCTTCCACTGTGCACATGCCATTTTGAGAGCTAAAAGGCAACTAAGTGACATGTCACTAAAGCTGTGGACCATTTATCAAGATGGAAAGTATTCCAAGAAAATCCTAGGTCAAGTCAGCTGCCTACTTCCCTTCTGCTGTTGGGAGGTTCTAAAGATGGAGCACAGAACACACTGTACAATATATTTTTGAACTTCAAACATTGCCCCTTCTGTATACCACATTTGAAAACACAGGCCCATTCATGCTAAGCTGGGCATTTTTTTTGTTAGACATTACTAAATTGGAAAATATTACAGAAACTCAACATGAAAATATCAATTTGGGTTTCTGTGCTTCTTATACTTAATCATAAAAGTTTAACATTACAAAATATACCCATATATTTGGACAATCTGATCAAAAGAAACTAATCTTAGTTTCATACAATACCGGCTTATTGGAAAGTTTACACATATTTTCACTTTTTTTAAGCATACAGACCAAAGCAGCATTCAATAAATTAGTACATAAATTTGCTCTACTGAACGCCTGGTCAAGGTTCTCGCCTGGTCAAAATTCTGACCGGGCAAAACACTAGGCCTACGCATAGTTCCTGAGATAAGCATTGAAAAACTCCAAAGTTAGTTTTAAACTAAACTGGTGAAGAAGAACTTGGAGCCCAACTATCCAGAATGGCCAAATGACTCCCCATCCAATCAGATCTTAAATGATTCTGTGACTTTTCTCTCTGAATCTTTATTTGGGATTCCAACTACATATTGATCACCATGAAGAACATCCTAATCTCAGTCCCAAATTCACCTTGTACTAGCTTGAACCGGTGATCTGTTGTCATTTTAATTTAGTTGACACTTTCATATTTTCACATTATTTATTAACTCATATCTATAAGATCATCTGTTCAGAATGGCCCATCAAGGCTGAAAAGCCCAAGTTTCTCATTTCTTTCCTCACAAATCGGGGCAGCACGGTGGCTCAGTGGTTAGCACTGCTGCCTCACAGCGCCAGGGACGTGGGTTCGATTCCACCCTTGGGCAACTGTCTACGTGGAGTTTGCACACATTCTCCCTGTGTCTGCGTGGGTTTCCGCTGGGTGCTCCAGTTTCCTCCCATGGTCCAAAGGAGTGCAGGGTGGATTAGCCATGCTAAATTGCTCATAGTGTTCGGGGATGGTGTAAGTTAGGTGGAAAGGGTGGTGTGGACTTGTTGGGCCGAATGGCCTGTTTCCACACTGAAGGGACTCTATGATTCTAAGTTACACCACTAATAATATTTTACAGCTTCGCAGTTTTTCCTCAAACGAGACAGCCAAAGAGGAGAACAAAAATGGAAAAAAGACAGGAGGGTGGAAAAGAGGAATTAAATTATTTTTTGTTTTTGTGGACTTAACTTCCAACTAAGCCAAAGCAACTAAAGCTATTGCAACAAAATTTAACATGAAAAGGTAATCAGTTGCCCAAGTTAGCTGAATTATGGGCACACTTGCAATCAACCAATAAAATGTTACGAGAAATAACGCAAACTTGACATACTTGGAACAAATAGTGAAATCAAGTTACCAATGACAATGTGCTTTTAGGTAAATTTGAAAAGAAACAGTGCCATGATCAGTTCAGACTGTATCAGTTGCATCAAATCTCGGCACCTTTATGTCTCATTGTACAGTATAAATTATTTCATGTTAAGGAGGCCTTAACAACAAATTAAGACAAAATTAGAGACAGTAAGTTATAATCATTTGTCATTTGGTTGCCCATACAATCTTTCAATTGATCAAAATTTCCACACCACCCTTCTTTTAGGATAGAGATTGCACATTTGCAAATTTCATGACTGAATTCAGTTACTGAATCCTAGATGAATCCACTGGGAGGAATCTGACTAAAGAACAACCTATTTGATCTCAACACAGATATCATACTTTTTCAAGTTGGGTGGGAAGATTTGGATGCATTCCCTAGAAAACAGATCCCAACATCTGTGTCAGAAGTATTCAGAAGACATCTTGTTCCATCTAAAAAGGCTTGTATAATGTCATAACATGTGGAAGACACTCTTTGGTTTAGCATGCTTCAATTCGATAGTGTTATAACACTGTTCTCATACTCCTTATGAGGAATAATAAGCCTTCCGCCATGTTAGCAGTTCTTAAGCTGACAGGTTTATTCCTTTCCCCAAAAAGTGGATCCCTAACTTATGTCAGCTTGGCTCAGCAAGAGTATTGTATATCTGATTCAAAGGGTATTAGTTTAGTTCCATGGAAAGAACGGAGCATGTGAACTAGGCTGACATTTCAGTGTAGTACTCACAAGATGCCACATTGTCAGAGGTGATAGCCTGTGGATAAAATGTTGGACTGAAGCCCCCTCATGTGCTGGCTCGAGCTATTCAGGTGGACATCAAGGGTTCCATGGTAATCCTTGAAAATAGGACATTTGGCAGGAGGACATGAAACAGATTGTTGGGCACCTGTTTCACTGAAGTCCATCAATTCTTACTTTGCACAATTCACTGTGTCAGTTGCCTATATAAGCTCTGTACTTTAAAGCCATTTGTTATAAATTTGAGACATTTCCAAGAAACACAAGACATTATACGATTGAAAGTCTTCGGTTTTGTCTTTTACACTGCTGCTACGAAACAAGAAAATGAGCTTATTGCACAGATTGAAACTGGCAGATACAATGGGTATCAAAGCTCCACATCCTATTGTGCAGATGGGCGGGGGGCCGGGGTTGCCTTGTTAGTTAAAAAAAAAAACTAAAATCAATAGCCAAAAGTGACATCAAGTCGGAAGATATGGAATCTTTGTGTGTAGAGTTAAGGAACCACAAAGAAGAAAAAGACCCTGACGTGAGTTATGTACAGGCCTCCTAGAAGAAATGAGGATGTGGGGAAGGAAATAAATCCAGAGACAGAAAAGGCATGTGAGAATGGCACTATTACAGTAATCATGGGGGACTTCAATATGCAGGTGGACTGGGAAAAGCAGGTTGGTAGCGGATCTCAAGGAAAGGAGTTCTTGGAATGTCTATGAGGTTTTTTTTGGAGCAGGTTATGGTAGAACCCACTGGGGAACAGACAATTCTGGATTTAGTGGTGTGTAATGAGGCAGACTTGTTTAGGGAGCTTAAGATAAAGGAGCCCCCTATAGGGCAGTGATCATAATATAATGGAATTCATCCTGCAGTTTGAGGGGGACAAACTGGAATCAGCTGTAACAGTGTTACAATTGAGTAAAGGTAACTGCAGAGACATGAGGGAGGAGCTGGCCAGAGTTGATTGGAAGGGGAGCCGAGGAGGGAAGATAGCAGAGAAGCAATGGCAAAAGTTTGAGAGTAATTTGGGAGGCAGAGCAGAAATTCATCCGAAGGAAAACGAAACATACAAAGGGGAGGATCAGGTAACCATGGTTGACAAAGGGAGTCAGGGACAATATAAAAGCAAAAGAAAAGCATACAATGTAATGAAGAATAGTGGGAAGCCAGGGGATTGGAAAGCCTTTAAAAACCAGAAGATAACGAAAATCAGCAAGAAAGGGGGAGAAAATGATATATGAGGGCAACCTAGCTAGGAATACAAGAAGATTGCAAGAGTGTTTTTTCAAATATCTAAAGAGGTGAGACAGAGGCAGAAGTAGACGCTGAGCACTGGAAAATGAGGCTGGAGAAATAGTAATGGGGAACAAAGAAATGGTGGTGGAGCTGAATAGGTACTTTGCATCAGGTTTTCATAGTGTAAGGCATCAGCAGCATACCAGAACTTCAAGAGAGTCAGGGGCAGAAATGAGTGCAGTGGTCATCACCAAGAAGGTGATAGGGAGGCTGAAAGGTCTGAAGGCGGATAAATCACCTGAACCAGGTGGACCATAGCCTAGAGTTCCGAAGGTGACAGCTGAGGAGATTGTAAATTTGATTTTTCACGAATCATAGGCCAGTTAGCCTGACCTCAGTCATTGGTAAGATTTTAAGAGTCCATTATTAAGGATGAGATTGCAGAGTACTTGGAAGTGCATGGTAAAATTGGGCTGAGCCAGCATGGCTTCATCAAGGGGAGATTACACCTGACAAATCTGTTAGGATTCTTTGAGGAGTAATGAGCAAGTTAGACAAAGGAGAGCCAGTGGATATGGCTTAATAAGGTAAGAGGCCATGCTGTTAGGGGCAAGGAATTGGCATGGATAGAGCATTGGCTGACTGGTAGAAGGCAGAGAGTAGGGATAAAGGACTCTTTTTCAGGATAGCAGCTGGTGACGAGTGGAGATCTGCAAGGTTCCATGTTGGGACGACAACTATTCACTTCGGAAGAATATGGGTATAGTCTATTTTCTAAATGGGGAAGGGCTCTGGAAATCTGAGGCACAAAGGGACTTGGGAGTCCTAGTTCAGAATTCTCTTAACGTTAACATGCAGGTTCAATAGATAGTTCGGAAGGCAAATGCAATATTAGCATTCATTTCAAGAGGGTTAGAATACAACAGCAGAGATGTACTGCTGAGGCTGTATAAGACTCTGGTCAGACTGCATTTAGAATATCGTGAGCAGTTTTAGGCCTTATCTAAGGAAGGATGTGCTGGCATTGGAGGGGGTCCAGAGGAGGTTTACAAAAACGATCCTGGGGACGAAGGGCTCATCGTATGATGAATGGTTGAGGACTCTGGGTCCTCAATGGAGTTTACAAGGACTGGGGGCAGGGGCAGGGGGTCTGATTGAGACTAACAGAATACTGAGAGGCCTGGATACAGTGGATGTGGAGAAGATGTTTCCACTGGTAGGACAGACTAGAACCTGAGGGCACAGCCTCAGAGTGAAGGGATGACCCGTTAGAACTGAGATGAGGACGAATTTCTTCAGCCAGAGGCTGGTTAATCTGTGGAACTCATTACTACAGAGGGCTGTGGAGGCCAAGTCATTGAGTGCATTTAAGACCAAGATAGATAGGTTCTTGATTAGTAAAGGGATCAAGGGGTTATGGGGAGAAGGCAGGACAACGTGGTTGAGAAGCTCATCAGCCATGATCGAATGGGGAAGCAGACTTGATGGACCGAATAGCCTAATTCTGCTCCTATACTTATGGTCCCATGACTACCGTTCGTGGTGGTCCAAAGTACCAAGTGCTGTCTGTAAGCAACCTTTCCCTGTATCAAGCAAGAAATTTTAAGACAGCAGCTCACAAACATAAGCCCACTTTCACCAGTGCAGTGGCTACAATTAAGGCTTTGGCAACTGTTAAAAACCCCAAACAGTTGTTAATATAGAACATAGAACAGTACAGGCCAGGCCCTTCAGCCCATGATGTTGTGCCAAACTTTTACCCTAATCCTAAGGTCTATCGAACCTTCACCCCTACCTTATACTATCATCCATGTGCTTATCTAATAGCCGCTTAAATGCCCCAATGAGGCCGACTTCACTATCCTCTCCGGCAATGCATTCCATGCCCTGACCACTCTGAGTAAAGAGCCTACCTCTGACGTCTCCCCTATATCTACCTCTACTCACTTTAAAACTATGCCCCCTCCTAATAGCTACCTCCACCCTAGGAAAAAGTCTCCGGCTGTCCACTCTACCTATACCTCTGATCATTTTGTTCACCTCTCATCCTTCATCGTACTAAAGAGAAAAGCCCTAGCTCTCTCAACCTTTCCTCGTAAGACCTTCCCTCCATTCCAGGCAACATCCTGGTAAATCTCCTCTGCACCTTTTCCAACGCTTCCACATCTTTCCTGTAATGAGGCGACCAGAACTGGGCACAATGCTCCGGATGTGGTTGAACCAGGCTTTTGTATAGCTGGAGCATAACTTCACGGCTCTTGAACTCAATCCCTCTATTAATGAAAGCTAACACACCATACGTTGCCTTAACAACTCTTCACCTGTGTGGCAGCTTTCAGGGAATTGTGGACACGAACCCGGAGATCCCTCTGCTCCTCTACACCGCCGAGAATCTTTCTGTTAACCCTGTATTCTGCTTTCAAATTTGTCCTTCCAAAATGAATCACCTCACACTTTTCAGAATTAAACTCCATCTGCCACTTCTCAGCCCAGCTCTGCATCCTATCAATGTCCCTTTGTAACCTAGAACAGCCCTCTGCACTATCCACAACTCAACCCACCTTCGTATCGTCCACGAACTTACTAATCCATCCTTCCACTCCTTCATCCAAATCATTTGCAAAAAATCACAGATAGAAGAGGACCCAGAACAGATCCTTGCGATACGCCACTTGTAACTGAGCACCATGTTGAATATTTTCCGTCCACTACCACCTTCTAAGGGTCTTCTAAGGATCAGCCAATTCTGAATCCAATCTGCCACATTTCCCCCTATCCCATGCCTCCTTATCTTCTGCATGAGCCTGCCATGGGGAACCTTATCAAACCCCTCATTTAAATCCACGTATACCACATCCACTGCTCTACCTTCATCCACGTGTTTGGTCACCTCTTCAAAGAAGTCAATAAGGTTTGTGAGGCATGATCTACCCCTCACAAATCCATGCTGACTATCACAAATCAAACTATGCCTTTCCAAGTGATCATAAATCCTATCTCTCAGAGCCCTTTCCAATAATTTGCACACCACTGACGTGACACTAACTGGCCTGTGTTTTCCAGGGTTATCCCTATTCCCTTTTTTGTACAAGGGAATGACGTTTGCCTCTCTCCAATCTTCCAGCACTATACCAGTGGACACTGAGGACAAAAAGACCATCACCAAAGGCCCTCCGATCTCTTCCCTCGCTTCCCATAGAATCCTTGGATAAATCCCATCAGGTCCAGGGGACTTATCTATCTTCAAGTTCCTCAAAATTCCTAGTACATCTGCCTTACTAACATCGATCTCCTCTAGCCTACCAGCCTGTTTCACACTGTCCTCCTCTACAACTAGGTCCTTCTCAGTTGTGAATACCGAAGGAAAGTATTCATTAAGGGCCTCTCCTATCTCTTTAGGCTCCGTGCACAAATTCCTTTTACAAACCTTGATCGGCCCTACCCTTTCTCTGGTCATTCTCTTATTCCTCACGTACGTGTAAAAAGCCTTGGAGTTTTCCTTGATCCTATCCGCGAAGGTTTTCGCATGCCCCCTTATAGCTCTCCTAAGCCCTTTCTTCAGCTCCTTCCTGGATAACTTGTATCCCTCTAGAGCCTTTTCCGTTCCTTGTTTCCTAAGCCTTATATAAGCATCCTTCTTCCTCTTAACCAGTCGTTCGACCTCTCTCGAGAGCCAAGGCTCCCTCACTCGACCGCATCTTCCCTGCCTGCTAGGGACAAACATATCGAGCACACGCAGTATGCATTCCTTAAACAATCTTCACATTTCAATAGTGTTCTTCCCTGACAGCATCTGTTCCCATTTTATGTTACCCAGTTCTTGCCTAACAGAATTGTAATTAAGCTTCCCCCAATTATAAACCTTACCCTGCTGTATGTACCTATCCTTTTTCATGACTATTGTAAAAGTAACAGAGTTATGATCGCTACTGCCAAAATGCTCTCCTACCAACAGGTCTAACACTTGGCCCGGTTGATTGCCAAGCACCAAATCCAAAGTGGTCTATCTACGTACTGTGTCAGGAATCCTCCCTGAACACAATGGACAAAATCCGGTCCATCTAAGCTATTACAACTAAAAAGTTTCCAATCAATATTTGGAAAGTTGAAGTCACCCATGACTACAACCCTGTGACTTCTGCACCTTTCCAGTATCTGCCTCCCAATCCGCTCCTGCACTTCTCTGCAACTATTAGGGGGTCTGTAAAAAACCCACAACAATTATCAAATATTCCAGGTGCAAAATTGATTTGTAGCTCTGTCCCTCATTCCATGTAAAAAGACAACTTGGCATTAGTGTAGAAAAATATCCCAATGTGGTTTGCAGAACGAAGAAAAGAGACTTTAAGACAAGTGATTCAAAACTGAGTGAGAGATGGGATTGTGAGAATCTTGAAAAGAACGAGGCGAAGGGTAGAAGGTTAGGAGGGTAGCATAGAACATAAGCAGAGGCGAAAGAAGACACAAATACCAAATACCAAACAATGGGAGAACGGGAACAGGGGATGCGCAAGGAGTCAGAGTTGGAGGAATACAGGGTTCTCAGTCAATATGCAGATGAGATAGTTACAGAGCTACAAGGCATTAAAGAGTTACAAGAGGAAGAGAATTTTAAGTTGGAGGTATTAGCAGATCAAGAGTCAATACAGATTATTGCATACTGGGAAGATGCATGAGGAAGACTTGACGTGGAGGTGCCGGTGTTGGGCTGGGGTGGACAAGGTCAGAAGTCAGATGACACCAGGTTAAATTCGAACAGATTTATTTGAAATCAGAAGTTTTCGAAGTGTTGCCCCTTCACCCGACTTCACCTGACGAAGGGACAATGCTCCGAAAGCTTGCAATTTCAAATAAACCTTGTGGACTATGACCCGGTGTTGTCTGACTTCTGACCTTAGGAAGACTTGGTGTGGGACAAGATTCAGGCAGCAAAGTTTTGAATAAACTTGAGCATTTGAAGGGTGGAATTTGGGAGGCCGACAGTTGAGTGTGGAGGAGACATATGCCCAGATGAGGCTTTTACCAGATGGGCTGAGTCAGGAACAGAATTGGTAATGTTACAGAAGTGGACAATGACAAAAGCAGAAACAGACTTCGAGATAATCAATGAAAAGCTGCACACACAATTCTACAAATGGCAGAAAGGCACGTTGCTGAATAGTATAAATGTCAGTAGTTAGCTCAAAAATACCACTCCTCTAGAATCTGAACTTAATGATTTGATGAACTTTAGTTGGAAAAAACTTGTTCGAAGTTCACTTTCTCAATTTACTTTTCTAAATAAACTTGGAGAGCTTCCTCCACTATCATTCTATCTTGTCAGCAATTTTCAACTATGCAAACAGTACAGGAAGAAGCCTGGTGATTCACACTCCAAGATAACAAGGTGTAGAGCTGGATGAACACAGCAGGCCAAGCAACATCATAGGAGCAGGAAAGCTTGACGTTTCGGGCCTACACCCTTCATCAGAAATGGGGCAGGGGAAGAGGGTTCTGAAATAAATAGGGAGAGAGGGGGAGGCGGATAGCGGAGAGGATAGGTGGAGAGGAGGCAGACAAGTCGAAGAGGCGGGGATGGAGCCAGTAAAGGTGAGTGTAGGTAGGGGGGTAGGGAGGAGATAGGTCAGTCCAGGGAGGACGGCCAGGTCAAGGGGGCGGGATGAGGTTAGTAGGTAGGAGATGGGGGTGCGGCTTGAGGTGGGAGGAGGGGATAGGTGAGAGGAAAAACAGGTTAGGGAGGTGGAGATGAGCTGGGCTGGTTTTGGGATGCGGTGGGGAAGGGGAGATTTTGAAGCATGTGAAATCCACATTGATACCATTGGGCTGCAGGGTTCCCAAGCTGAATATGAGTTGCTGTTTCTGCAGCCTTCGGGTGGCATCATTGTGGCACTGCAGGAGGCCCACGATGGACATGTCATCTGAGGAATGGGAGGGGGAGTTGAAATGGTTCGCGACTGGGAGGTGCAGTTGTTTATTGCAAACCGAGCGCAGGTGTTCTGCAAAAGCAGTCCCCAAGCCTCCACTTGGTTTCCCCGATGTAGAAGAGGCCACAACGGGTACAGCGGATGCAGTATACCACATTAGCAGATGTGCAGGTGAACATCTGCTTGATGTGGAAGGTCTTCTTGGGGCTGGGATGGGGGTGAGGGAGGTGGTGTGGGGGCAGGTGTAGCACATCCTGCGGTTGCAGGGAAAAGTGCCGGGTGTGGTGGGGCTGGAGGGGAGTGTGAAGCGGACAAGGAAGTCACGGAGAGAGTGGTCCCTCCGGAAAGCAGACAAGGGTGGGGAGGGAAAAATGTCTTTGGTGGTGGGGTCGGATTGCAGATGGCGGAACTGTCGGAGGATGATGCGTTGGATCCAGAGGTTGGTGGGGTGGTACATGAGGACGAGGGGGATTCTTTTTGTGGTTGTTATTGCGGGGAGGGGGTGTGAGGGATGAGATGCGGGAGAC
>JAHRHZ010000089.1:7159419-7172610 GCA_024137785.1 Ginglymostoma cirratum
GGTGGAGTTGCAGTCCTTGAAGAACAAGGACATCTGAGATGTACAGCAGTGGAATGCCTCATCCTGGGAGCAGATGCGGCGGAGGCGAAGGAATTGGGAATAGGGGATGGCATTTATGCAGGAAGGTGGGTGGGAGGAGGTCTATTCTAGGTAGCTGTGGGAGTCGGTGGGCTTGAAATGGATATCAGTTTCTAGGTGGTTACCCAAGATGGAGACAGAGAGGTCCAGAAAGGTGGGAGAGGTGTTAGAGATGGTCCAGGTGAACTTCAGGTTGGGGTGGAAGGTGTTGGTGAAGTGGATAAACTGTTCGAGCTCCTCGTGGGAGCACGAGGCGGCACTGATACGGTCACCAATGTAACGGAGGAAGAGGTGGGGTTTAGGGCCAGTGTAGGTACGGAAGAGGGATTGTTCCACGTAACCTACAAAGAGGCAGGCATAGCTTGGGCCCATGCTGGTACCCATGGCCACCTCCTTTGTCTGTAGGAAGTGGGAAAATCTCTGATTTACACTCCATGTAGTCACTGAAGCACGAATTTGTGAATCTCTTCCCATCACCATCATAACGGGTGGTTTCACACATCTTCCTTGCACTCAGCCCTGCATGAATGCTACCTTAGTACTACATCCATACGTGGAACAGAATAACCACCTTGATGCGTTGAATAGCTAAAATTTTGGCATTTACTCAGCAGTAAAATCCTCTTTTCACACTCTCATTTTAAAAAGTACTGTTAAGTGGAGAGCTACTAGAAGTGCAGCAATCACCAATCACCTCTCCACACAGTAAATGGCTCCAAGTAAAAAAGCTACACCACTTGTTATTTTCTTCCTTACGATCATACATTTATCCAAATTGAAAAGGAATTAAAATAAGACAACATATTTTGAGCCTCCAATTGTTGAGTCTTGGGATTCCCAAGCAATTCTTTTCTGATCAAAATGCGCCAATTTGTGAGCACTACTCAATGCTGCTGGGTGTGGGAAGGTCAAACAGACTGGGAAAAGTCCTAAGGTTCAGTCTGGACTGTGCTGGATAGTAATAAAACCACTACAAACAGCAAAGCTTTCTGCAGTCTTTTCGGAGGAGGCTGGAAAATACATGCTGGCACAGAGGAGGACAAGACTGGGTGGACCTCAAGGGTAGTAATCTCTGCATTACTCCCAGTGCCACGTGCTAGGGAGAGTAGGAATAGGAGGATAGGGCAGATGAATGTGAGGCTTAGGAGCTGGTGCAGAGGGCAAGGATTCAGATTTTTCGATCACTGGCATCTCTTCTGGGGCAGAAGTGACCTGTACAAGAGGGATGGGTTGCACCTGAACTGGAGGGGAACCAATATCCTGGCAGAGAGATTCACTAGAGGGTTTAAGCTAGTCTGGCAGCGGTGGAGACAGGAGTTCTGAAACAGTGGTGAGACAAGAGAGAAGGTACAGAAATTAAAGGGAGCAAGTGAAATAGACAAGGCAGGCAACAACATGTCTGAGAACAAGATAAGACTGATGAACTCGGCCTTCTCTCGGGAAATAAGGCAAGTGACTGAGGTGTTAAGTCGGGGAGCACTTTGGGACCAGTGACCATAATTGTTACAGAAAAGGATAGGCCTGGTCCACATATTAAAGTTGTAAACTGGGGCAAAGCCAGTTTTGATGGTATTAGACAGGAACTTTCAAAAGTTGATTGGGGAACGCTGTTCGCAGGTAAAGGGACGTCTGGCAAGAGGGAAGCTTTCAAAAACAAGATAATGAGACTTCAGGGCCAGCATGTTCCTGTTAGGGTGAAGGGCAAGGCTGGCATGAGTAAGGAACACTGGGTGACTAAAAACGTTGAGGCTCTGGTCAAGAAAAACAACGAGGCATACGTCAGATATAGACACCTGGGATCAAGTGAATCCCTTGGGGAGTATAGGGACAGTAGAGTACACTTAAGACGGAAATTAGGAGGGCTAAAAAGGGACATGATATAGCTTTGACAGATGAGGTTAAGGAGAATCTGAAGAGATTCTACAAATACGTTAAGAGAAGAGTAACTAGGGAGAGAACAGGGCCCATTAAAAACGAAGGAGGCCGTCTATGTGTGGAACCACAGGAGACGGGAGAGATTCTAAACAGGTATTTCACGTCAGTCTTTACGGTGGAGAAAGATATGGAAGCTAAGGAACTTGGTGAAATAAATAGTGATGTCTTGAAAAAGAGTCCACATCACAGAAGAGCAGGTGCTGGAGGTCTTAAAAAGCATAAAGGTAGATAGATCCCCAGGACCTGATCAGGTGTTTCCCAGAACATTGAGAGAAGCTAGGAAGAAATTGCGGGGCCCCTTATGGAGATATTTGCATCATCCGGCAGCTCATCTGTGGCTGTCGAAGAGTGGAGGATAGCTAATTTTGTGCCATTATTTAAGAAAGGCTGCAAGGAAAAGCCAGGGAACTACAGACTGGTGAGCCTGACATCAGTGGTGGGCAAGTTGTTGGAGGGGATTCTGACAGACAGCGTTTACATGTATTTGGAAAGGCAAGGACTGGTTAGGGATAGTCAACAGGGCTGTGTGTGGGAAATCATGTCTCACTAACTTGAGTTTTTTGAAGAGGTGGCCAAGAAAACAGAAGATGACAGAGTGGTAGACATTGTCTACGTGGACTTCAGCAAAGCCTTCAACGAGGTTCCACTTGGTAGACTGGTTAGTAAGGTTAGATCACATGGAATCCGGGGCCAGCTAGCAAACTGGATACGAAATTGGCTTGACAGTAGGAGACAGAGGGTGGTGGTGGAGGGTTGTTGTTCAGACTGGAGGCCTGTAACCAGCGGTTAGTTGCTGGTCACTGTTGTTTGTCACTTACGTAAATGATTTGAATGAGAATAAAGGAGGCATGGTTAGTAAGTTTGTGGATGATACCAAAATTGGTGATATAGTGGACAGGGAAGAAGGTTATCTCAGAGTGCAACAAGATCTTGATCAACTAGGTGAGTAGGATGAGGAATAGCAGATGGATTTTAATTCAAAATAATTGTGACATGTTGCGTTTTGGTAAGACAAACTAGGAGGACTTGTACAGTTAATGGTTGGGCCCTGGGGAGTGTTGTCAAACAGACAGACCTAGGGGTGCAGGTGCACAGTTCCTTGAAAGTGGACAGGGTGGTGAAGGCAGTGTTTGGCATCCTTATCTTCGTTGGTCAGAGCGTTGATTACAGGTGTTAGGATGTCACTTTAGGGCTGTACATGACATTGGTAAGGGGATATTTGGGGTACTGTGTACAATTAGAGTCTTAGAGCTTTCCAGCAGGGAAACTGACCCTTTGGCCCAATTCGTGGGCTCCGACCAGATATCCTAAACTGATCGAGTCCCACTTGCCAGCATTTGGCCCATATCCCTGTAAACCTTGCTCCATCACATTTCAGAAACATGCACAGTCTGTTGGCGCACAAGAAAAATGATTCTGATTGTGCATCTATATTTGCAGATACCTCACACGACAGGCTGTAATCAGACAGATACAAAAATATTTCTTCCATTCACTAGTGGTATTATCGCTTGACTCAGGTAATGTTCTGAGAACCCTGGTTTGAATCCCACCCTTGCAGATGGCAGATAGTGGAATTTGAATTCACTATAAATCTAGAATCCAGAGTCTCATAATGACATGACTGTGGAGGCTAATGAAACATCTGGTTCACTAATGTCTTTTAGGGAAGGAAATCTGCCGTCCTTACCTAGTTGGGCATACAGTAACTCCGGACCCATAGCAGAGGGCCTTAGGGCAGTTAGGGATGGGCAATAAATGCTGGACCTGGTTAGCAACACGTATATCCCTTCGACGAAAATGGAGAAAGAAAGTAATTTTCAATATTTAGTTCTGTAAAAAGATAGTTAAAAATTGTTTACATTTATTAGTTCAATTGAATCTCTTAATCAATATAAAGTGTGTAGGAGCATTCTTAAGATACAAATCAGGAAGGCAAAGAGGGGATGAGATGGCATTGGCAGATAAGGTTAAAGGATAATCCAAAGAGATTCTACAAACACAGTAAGAACAAGAGGGTAACTACAGAGAGAGAGTTGGGCCTCAAAGAGAAGGAGGTCACCTTTGTGTTGAACCCCAGGAGATGGGAGAGATACTAAATGAATATTTTGCGTCAATTTTAACTGAGAGAGAAATGGAGTCTAGAGAATACAGAGAAATAAACCTTGATATTTTAAAAACAGTTCACATTACAGAAGAGGATGTTCATGAGGTCTGAGAGAATATAAAAAGGTGGATAAATCTCCAGGACCTGATCTAATAGATCCCAGAATATTGTGGAAGCAAGGGAGGAAGTTATGAGACCCCTTGCATCATCTATAACTATGGGTGAGGTGCCTGATGACTGGAGGGTAGCCAATGTTGTACTTTTGTTTAAGAAAGGTTGTAAGGAGAAACTGGGGAACGATAGACCTGTGAGTCTGACTTTGGTTGTGGGTAAATTGTTGGAGGTAAATTGTTGTAAATTATAAAGGATAGGGTTTATGGACATTTAGAGAGGCAAAAATTGATTAGGGATCGTCCGTGTGGTTTTGTCTGAGGAAAATCGTGTCTCACAAACTTGATGGAGTTTTTTGCGGAAGTTACCAAAAGAGGTTGCTGACAGTGGAACAACAGATGTTGTTTATTTGGATTTCAGTAAAGCCTTTCACAAGGCTCTGCGTGGTAGACTAATTAGTCAAGTTAGATCACATGGGATTCAGGGTGAGCTTGCCAGTTGGATACATAATTGGGCTTAACGGCAGGAGACAGAGAGTAATGGTGGAGGGTTGCTTTTCGGACTGGAGGCCTGTGACCAGCAGTGTTCCATAGGGATTGGTTCTGGATCCTCTTTTGTTTGTCATTTATGTAAACGATTTGGATGAGAATATAGAAGGCATGGTTAGTAAGTTTGTGGATGACACCAAAATTGGTGGCCTACTAGACAGCGAAGAAGGTTTTCTAAGATTACAAAGAGATCTTGATCAAATGGGTCAATGGGCTGAAAAATGGCAGATGGAGTTCAATCTAGATAAATGTGAGATACTGCATTTTGGCACAACAAACAAAGGTAGGGCTTATACAATTAATGGCAGGGCCTTGGGTAGTGTTGGATAACAGAGGGACCTAGGGGTGCAGGTACATAATTCTTTGAAGTTTTCAACACATATAGACAGGGCGGTTAAAAAGGCATTTGGCATGTTTGCCTTCATTGCTCAGTCCTTTGACTAAAGGAGTTGGGAAGTCATATTGGAGGTTGTACAGGACATTGGTGAGGCCTCTTCTGGAATACTGTGTCTAGTTCTGGTCGCCCAGTTATAGGAACAATATCATCAAGCTGAAGAGGGTTCAGAAGAGATTTACCAAGGTGTTGCCGGGTATGGAAGATTTGAGTTATAAAGATAGGCTGGGACTTTTTTCACTGGAGCATAGGAGGTTAAGAGGTAACTTGATAGAAGTTTCTAAAATAATGAGAGGCATAAGTAGAGTTGATAGTAGCTGTCTCTTCCCTAAGATGAGCCTAAGATGAGGGGACACATTTTTAAAGTGAGAGGAGAGAGACTTAAAAACAAAAAGACATAAAAAGACGCAAATTTTTTTACAGAGATGGTTTGTGTGTGGAATGAACTTCCTGATGAAGTCATGGATGTGGGTACAATTACAATGTTTAAAAGACATTTGGATGGATATATGAACAGGAAAGGCTTGGAGGACATGGGCCAGGAGCAGGTAGGTGGGACTAGTTTAGTTTGGGAACATGGTCAGCATAGACTGGTTGGACTGAAGGGTCTGTTTCTGCACTGTATGATCATTTCAAGGCTCCACACACAATTCTGGTCATCCCGCTATAGGGAGGATATTATTAAACTAGAAAGGGTGCAAAAAATATTTAAAAGGCTGTTACCAGGACTGGAGGGCTTGAACTATAGGGAGAGGCTAAATAGGCTGGGGCCATTTTCCCTGGAACATCAGAGGCTGAGGAGTGACCTTATAAAGGTTTATAAAATCATGAGGGGAATGGATTGGGTGAATAGCCAAGGTCTTTTCCCTGGGGTAGTCATGTCCAAAACTAAACAGGGCATAGGTTTAAGGTGAGAGGGGAATGATTTGAAAGGGACCCGTGGGGCAACTTTTTCACACAGAGGGTGGTGCATGTAAGGAACGAGTTGCCAGAGGAAGTGGTAGAGGTGTACAATTACAACTTCTAAAAAGCATTTGGACAGGTCCATGGATAGGAAAGGTTTAGAGGGATATGAACCAAATGCAGGCAAATAAGACTAACTCAGTTTAGGAAACCTGGTCGGCATGGATAAGTTGGGCCAAGAGGCCTGTTCCCATACTCTATGGCCTGCTAATGCTCGTTGTCACTTGTTCTTCACGTGTAAGGTGGTTCAACGTAAAAGGCATCAGATTGCAATGCACTGGTGTTCCGATGCACTGCACCAGTAAAAATGCCACCAGTATGAAAACAAGGACAGATCATTCAGCCCATCTAGCTAGTTTGTTGGCCTGGAAACCGTCACTTTAATTGGAATTCCCAAAAGCTGTGATTCAAGTACTTGTATTAGTGTTGGATCTGTTGGGACGGGGGTGGCAGGTGAGGATGAGGTGGAGAGAGGGGCACCCAATTGTTTAAATGCCTGACAATACATCGTCAAGACTTGAATTAAATGGCTACTTTGATTAAGTGATGGGTGGCAAAAAGAAATTGCACCATAACATGGGGGTACAGTAGCATCGGTGACCATGTTACTGGATAAGTAATCCAGAGGCATAAATTAATGATCCAGAGACTCCAGTTCAAATCCCACTATAACAGCTGGTTAATTTAATTACATATGGTTAATTTCATAAATTTGGAATCAAAAGTTTTCTGGATTGTCTTAAAAATCCACCTGCTTTACTGACGTCCTTTGGTGGGATACCTTGTATTTTTACGTGTTCTTGGCTATGTAACTCCAAATCCACAGCAATGTGGTTAGCTCTTAACTGTCCTCTTAAATGTCCTGAAGGGCAACGAGGGATGGGTTTACCAGCAACACCTAATCCCACAACTGCATAATAAAACAAAAAAAACCAAAAAACTTTTGAGGTAGGGAGAAAATTAGTAAGAGGGTGAAAGAAGGGTAGAACCTAGCATCATTTGATCACATGCCCTCTATGTTTTTCCTTCTCCAGCCTTGGAGCAAACTGCTAACACATGGGCATAATAACCTGAAAATGCTCATTTCTTTTTATCAATACAATAAACATAAACTCTAAAATATACATAAGTGTGAACGCCACAAAAAGGTAAGGCCTTTTAAAAAAAATTGTCAGCAAATACAATATAATTCACCACTGGGCTGAACAAAGGATGCAAGGGAGGGCATTTTTTTGCTGATTTGATATTGATATTGATCAGAAATTCTAGAATATGCAATCTGAATTTGAACATTTATCAGGATATTTTAATATCAAAGTACAGGAACCAATGTAACTGGGAGGCAAGACAATCCCTTCAATTTCATAACAAATATTCCTCCTACTAACCAATGATATCGTGATATTTACATGAGCAATACAGATGATATCTGACCAGGTTGCTTGTAAAGGCTTAGAGGCTTTCCAGTAACTGGAAAGTGGAGTTGTATTACTTCCCACCTCACTTGCGCCACCCTTTCAGTGCCTTCCTGAAGGGTCTCTTTTAAAGAAGCAGCTGATAAACCAGATCAGAAATGGGTGATACAGGGAGTTGGTGGAAGACAAAGAAAGAAAATATCAATAATATGAATGGCTACATAGGAATATAATCT
The DNA here is from genome assembly GCA_024137785.1 of Ginglymostoma cirratum. Lineage (NCBI taxonomy): Eukaryota > Metazoa > Chordata > Chondrichthyes > Orectolobiformes > Ginglymostomatidae > Ginglymostoma > Ginglymostoma cirratum. Next base: position 7,167,207 of record JAHRHZ010000089.1, read on the forward strand.
CTCTCATGTGCATTTGTGAGTAGAATAAATGACACCTGCAACAAAAACAGGAAGATATTTCCAATTCCCCTCAAAGTCACAGCTGCAACATCACAGTAAGGAGGAGTTGAAGAGTAAAGAGCTTCCATACAAGCAAAGCATTTCAAGACTGCCTTTTAGCATCTTCCAGCCAAGTGACTACAGTCACTGCAGAATTCAATTTAACCTGGGAAGATTAGGGTTTGAGGCACAAATTTGCCTATCTAAATATGTCCATCTTTTCAATTAAGATAGGCAAATTTTCTAACCTATTTATCAAAAAAAAAGCACTCAAGATGGCTTGGATTTGAACAGATTGGGATTGGAGTTGAAGCAAACCCAAATTGATTTACATCACAGAATGTACACGAGCTCTCTTTACAGAATCTAACCTATGGTCTTGTTAAATCGGCACAGTATAAACATGTGAAATTTGTCATGCATTGGTCATGACTAGTCTATGCTCTCAGTAGGTAATTTGCTTAAAGATTTCAATCAATGCTATTCAAAATGACGGGTCACCAAATGCTTGGATACAAAAGGCTGATTATCACTCCGATTTTGTTTTCTTCGCTGTGGCACTGCTGTCTCACCTTGTTCCAACTCCTCATCTTTAACTAAGCAACATGACTGGAACAAGGAACCTAATATGGCAGAGAAAATCTTGAATATGGACAGGCATCATACCCTCCTTAAGGATACACCAGCATTCCAACACACTACTCTCTCCCCTCTACACTCACAACTGACTTTCATATTCCTACTATGCCAACTACTTACATGAAACCAACCAGGATTCATCCCCAATACTTCCAGATAAAGAGCAATACATCTTCAAAAGGCTGAAAATATTTCATCAGCACATTGTTCATTAATCATGGCAATTCTCAACAGAGCATACCACTACTCAAATTACTTCACCACCTCTGCAAACCTGGAGATTCTGAACAGACCAATGATAAAAATATTTTCCATATGTATGTAGTGAACTGACTCTTGCATGTTTTCCTGTTTCATGGCAGGTGTGCAATTTATTTGGAGATGGAAATTAGATCATTCTATTACAATCAAGTGTAAAGACATTGATCATTAATGGAAGTGGGAAAAAAATTGTTGATTTTTGAAATATAGATCCCACAGAAATGCAACCCTTTTGAGAACCTGCAATTTTTAACTAAGTCACTTTCAATGAATTCAGTCGCTCAACTATAACTTTAACTGACAATTTAACTTAAATAATTTAAAAACTCCTCCAAAAACTGTGAAAGGTTATTATCTACACAGAGCTGTGTGATATTGCACACATTCTGACACTATTGCTTCTTTGCAAAATAAAGCCTAATTTCTTTTCCCCTCTTTGCTGCACGCCTGCCTGTAGTGTGTGCTGACATACCCAGAAGTGCCACAATTTACGCTGCATTCATGTCTCATAACACAATCAGAACTGCCCATGCACCCACAGTAATAAGAGATACACACTTCCAGCATATCCCCTCTGAATCAACATGCCACATGCAACAGGAAATGCACTAGTCATAAAATAAGTGCACACCATGCATCATTTGAGACCATACATTTATCACACAAAACCCAGATGAGCAGAATTTCTTGATTATTGAAAGGATTCAGATAAAGTCTGCTATAGCGAGGTATAGTAAATTCCAAACAAAACATTGTTTCTTCCTTTCCCTCTTACCCTCCAAGTTAAACCATTCCATTGTTGTCCATGCCCCTCAACAGATGCTCTTGATGGAGCACATCCCTCCAATTCTAGCAAGTTACCTCCATAAAAAAGTTAGGTCTGCCACCCTGAAAGAGATAGGAAACTGCTCAAGTCCAAGCTTCGAATAAATTTATAGTTTATCTTCCTTCCCTGTGCAGGATTAGATTTTCAATGGACAAAGAATAAGACAAGACTATTCCACCAATTTGTTTTTTAAAGATAATGATGATGACGACGACGACGACGACGACGACACTAACTTGATTGGGTTTTCTGAAGAAGTGACAAAGAAGACTGATGAAGGCAGAGCGGTAAACGTTATCCCTATGGACTTCAACAAGGCATTCAACAAGGTTCTGCATGGTAGACTGGTTAGCAAGGTTAAATCACATGGAATCTAGGGGGAGCTAGCCATTTGAATATAAAATTGGCTTGAAGGTAAGAGACAGAGGATGGTGGAGGTCTGGACTGAACGCCTATGACCAGCAGTATGCTGCAAAGATCAGTGCTGGGTCCACTGCTTTTTGTTATTTGTGTGAATGATTTGGATGTGAATATAGGAGGAATGGTTAGTAAGTTTGCAGATGACACCAAAATTGCTGGTGTAGTAGACAGCGAAGGTTATCTAAGAGTACAATGGGATCTGGATCAGATGGGCAATGGGCTGAGGAGGGGCAGATGGAGCGTAATCTAAATAAGTGAGAGGTATTGTATTTTGGAAAGGCAAATCAGGGCAGGACTTATACACTTAATGGTAAGGCTCTGCAGAGTGTGGCTGAACAAAGGGATCTTACAGTGCAGGTTCATAGTTGCTTGAAGGTGGTGTCACAGGTAGACAGGGCAGTGAAGAAGGCATCTGGTACACTTGCTTTTATTGGTCAGTGCACTGAGTACAGAAATCGGGATGTTATTTTGCAGCTGTACAAGACATTGGTTAGGCCACTTTTGGAATACTGTGTTCAATTCTGGTCCCCCTGCTAAAGGAAGGATGTTGTGAAACTTGAAAGGGTGCAGAAAACATTTACAAGGACATTGCCAGGGTTGGAGGGTTTGAGCTATAGGGAGAGGCTGAATAGGCTGGGGCTATTTTCCCCGGAGCATTGGAGGCTGAGGGGCGACCTTATAGAAGTTTATAAAATCATGAGGGGCATGGACAGGTTGAATAGCCAATGTCTTTTCCCCAGGGTAGGGGAAGTCCAAAACTCCATAGGTTTAAGGTCATAGGTTTAAGATGAGAGGGAAAGATATAAAAAAGCAATTTTTTCCACACAGAGGGTGGTGCATGCATGGAATGAGTTGCCAGAGGGAGTGGTGGAGGCTGGTATAGTTATAACAATTAAAAAAGACATCCGATGGGTAGATAAATAGGAAGAGTTTAGAAGGGCAATGGGCCAAATACTGTGAGACAATACTGTCACCTTAAAAGATTATTTTGTTCTTTTTTTTTTGAAGAGAGGTTGTAAGCCAGAGATGGCACACTAGATACTGCAGACGACTTAAGTAAATAACTTTTAAGGCTTTGGGGTGCTTTTTTAAAAAAGTTGGAACAATGGAAGCAGCCTGGGTGCGGCTAGCTCACACAGACGAGGCTTTCTAGTTTTTTTTGTTTTAGCAGAAGCTCCTTGGGGACTCAAAAGAGTTGGAAGCTTCAGTGAATGGCTCTTGGCTGCTACACTCTGAATTTTTTCTTGATGTTTCTTCCTCCTGGATTGGAGAACGGCATGTGAGAATCGGTGTCTGAATTTGCCTTTTTGCCAAGAGGCGGGTTTATGAGATGTTACGAGATTGGAACAGTTAATTAGTAAGAGGTACTGTACTGATTATTTGATGGCGTTTTCCAATAGTTAAGTTATTCTAAATTCCTCTTTCTTTTGTTTGTATTTTAACTATAGTGTTTAAATAAATATTTTGAGGAGGTCTGGCCTGGTCGAGAGCAGCTGGCAAATGGGACTAGATTAATTTAGGATATCTGGTCAGCATGGACGAGTTGGACCAAAGAGTCTGTTTCTGTGCTGTAAAACTCTATGACCGTATGATTTGAAAATCCCAAGGGCCACCACTGACATGAAAAATCCCAATGCATATTAAAACAGCAAGAACAAATATTTGCTAGTGGCAAAATTAGAAGTAAACAAAAAAGGACCCTAACTCTTCCAATGAGCAGAAAAGCTCAATTAGAAGATTGTTACTTCAGGGTATCTAAAACTGGCCTTTCTTTTCAAAATGAGCTGAGTTGGTGTATAAACACCAAAAGCTACAGGTGACAGTCAACCATTCAGTACCAGAACTCCATTTAATCCAGCTGTTTTCTGCTCATCTCTTCCTTTTAGAAATTGTCAATATCCGAAAGTCAGAATAGCAGAAGCAGAAACTTTTAAACAAATGACAAACACCTAGAATATTTGTTTCTGGAACTTTCCAAGGATCAGCCAACTTTTAATTTGGCAGCCATAACAGTATAGCTGCTTACACCTCACCATGTACCAAAACATCTCGTGCATGGAACTGAAGCCAACTCTTGGTGTTCAGAGCATTATACAGTACAGAAGAGGCCCTTTGGCCCAAAAATACACTACTGCCTACAATAGGGTCACGAGGTAGGCTCCAGCACTAGGCCCATAGCTTTGAATGTTATGTCACTTCAAGTACTTTTCAAATGGTCGTGAAGTTTCTTACCTTAACTACCCTCCCAGGCAGTGCATTCCGGACCTCCACCACTCTCTGGGTGAAAATATTCTTTCTTCAAGTCCCCTCTAAACGTCCCACCTTTCACTTTAAATATGCCCCTTTGTTATGGACCCTTCATCTCAGGGTGCTTCCCACCCACCCTATTCATGCTTCTCAATCTTTTACACCTCAATCAGGTCCGCCCTCAACTTTCTCTGCTCCAAAGAAAACACCCTGAGCTTTTCCAGTCTCCAGCACACAGTACTGCAGTTGTGGTCTAGCCAAAGTCTATTTAACTCCAACATAACCTCCCAGCTCTTATAATCTATGCCATGACTGACAAAACGCAAGCATCCCGACTGTCTGTTCCATTGAGCTGCCTTGTCTCTTGCCATTCATTGAGCACTCCCTGGTCTTGTTCATTCCTCCAAAGTGCATCACCTCACACATTTCAGGGTGAAATTCCATCGGTCACTGATTTGCCCAACTGACTAATCCATTTATATTCTCCTGTAAACCAACACTTTCATCCTCACTGTCAACTATCTGACCAATTTTTACGTCATCTGCAAACTTAATTATCATCCCTTCCACATTCTCATCTACAATCATTGTGATATTCATAAAACAACGAAGGGACCCAGCACTGATCCCTGTGGTACACCACTGCACACTGGGCTTCAGTCACACAACCTGCAACCACCACCCTCTGTCACCTGTCACTAAGTCAATTTTGGATCAATCTTGCCAAATTAGCCTGGATCCCATGAGCTTTTACCTTCTTTTTCCAGCTTCCCATGTGGGACCTTGTCAAAAGCCTTGGTGAAATCCATATAAACAGCATCAGGGATAAAAAGGTACTGCAGATGCTGGAGGATCCGAGATAACAAGCATGGGGCTGGATGAACACAGCAGGTCAAGCAGCATCATAGGAGCAGGAAAACTTGACGTTTCGGGCCTAAACCCTTCATCAGACAATTTTCTGATGTTTAGGCC
>JAHRHZ010000089.1:7173010-7273586 GCA_024137785.1 Ginglymostoma cirratum
GTTTAGGCCCGAAACGTCAAGTTTTCCTGCTCCTATGATGCTGCTTGACCTGCTGTGTTCATCCAGCCCCATGCTTGTTAAACAGCATCAGGGACCTGGTTTTGATTCCAGCCATGGGCGACTGTCTGTGTGCAGCTTGCACATTCTCCCCATGTCTGCATGGGTTTCCTCCGGGTGCTCCGGTTTCCTCCCACACAGTCCAAAGATGTGCAGGCTAGGTGGATTGGTCATGCTAAATTGCCCATAGTATCCAGGGATGTGTAGGTTAGGTGGGTTAGCCATGGGAAATGCAGGGTTACCGGGACTGGGTGGGTCTGGGCGGCCTGCTGTTTGCAGAGTCAGTGCAGACCTGATTGGCCAAATAGCCTCTATTTGCATGGTAGGGATTCTAATGATTCTACATCAACTGCTCTCACCTCATCCTAACATTTGGTCACCTCCTTGAAAAATTCCACCAGGCATGATATCCCTCTGACAAAGCCATGCTGGCTATTCCTGATCAAACCTTGCATCTCTAAATAGGGATTAATTTCTCCTGTGTTATGATATACGGTTATGACAGATTCCTTTAGCAATTTGTTTTCTCACGTTGTAGTATGTACACAATATGGCTAAAGCCAACTTACATCAAGTATATGAAGATGCAAAAACAAAGTTGTCAGTGATTTCAGCATTTCACACAGGCCAGCATTTAAAAAAAAAGTAACTCCTTGTTTTATTTATCAACTTCCCTGCCCCAAGCCATTGACTTCTTCAAGATATCCTAATACGTATGGCAGTTGCTCTCTGCTACATTTGTCTAACTAGTAACTGGCAAGTCTGAACAGTGACCATTGGCATGCAACTAACTCTCAGCCATGGCTAATTTTGTCTTCAATTGACCAATCGCACACAACCACCTCACAAAAAAGGTCACTAGATGCCAATAGGAAGTAAAAGCACTGGCCGACTTCTGCTCAATTGAGGCTTTGGCCGCTAATTGTCAGACACTCATAGGCAAACTGGCTGAGACAAGTTAACTCAGTGGGGATTGTGAACTGAATGTGAAATCCACACTTAGATCAGTTACCAGGAATACTGCTCCAATACCATGGAAGTTATAATAATTATTGGCAGCAAAAATATATTGCACGTTATTTAACCTTCTGATAGTTTGGATTAATGCAATATGGCAAACATAATGCCGGAAGATAAACTACAATAAGCCAAGGCACAAAACAGCATTTCCATACAAGGAGCAGAAATTAAGTGTAATGTATAAACTTGGAACAGACGTAAGACAGTGCCAGCCGCAAGTTAGGAATACACAAATGGGATGTAGGAGACAATCACTTGTGAATCTCAAAACCAAGATTTCTTTTCCCCCACTAAAGTTTCACCAGGTTAACCATTGCAGTTTACTGTCCCTATTAATAATATATTACCAATTGTCAGACTGAGTAGGCAACCAACCATCAGCTTTACAAACTGCTTCAATAAAACAGAGCACATGGAGTATGCTTCATGCATGCACATGTTGAAAACAACCTATCCTTGTCTAACTAATAGTCAGTCAAAAGAAATTTTGGAAATATGGTCAAGAAGAGTCAAATGTAGCTCTGATGCATCTTTAATTATTATAGATAACAATTTTTGAAATACATTACATATTTGCTCATGTTTTGTTATCAAGAGGTTTATTGGCTTTGATAAGAAATCAGACAAGCCTCCACTAGGGTAAGACTGGGAAAACACTGTACTGGATAGTAATCTGCAGCATTTAGAAGCACAAGTAAGTCAACTTGTCCCGAAAACTCTAAACACATACAGCACATAAGATGACCATTAGGCCCGAAGTGGATTTGCTTGCTTGTTGCAAGATCAATCAAACTATAATCCTATTTTTCTAGTCTTCGGCCATGATTTTATATCTTCTTTGACTTCAAACATTTATCTGATTTTCTCCGAAAACCCACAATGATTTTACTTCAGCCATTCTTTGACACAATGCATTTCATGCATCAGCAGGCCAGGGAAACTTGCGTGCTGAGTTTCAGAAGTCTTTGCATTGCAATGAAGAACACAAGTGGACAAATAAAATAAATTATTCCAATCTAGTCATTTTTAAGAAATGCAATGTTGTCCTTTAAAAGCATTAATGGCACATTAAATGCACATTACAAAAATTATTGTTTTTTGCACAGTAAATATAAATAAAACACATGATAGAAAGATTGGGCTAATAGTTAGTATTTGTTAATGAAAAACATGATGCTCCTCCAATTCCCTCAACCTCTGCAGTCCAGAAAAAGGAACAACTGAAAGTATGGAATTTCAGGTCATGAATTGTTCCATGGTATTCTTAAAATTTTAATCTTATTTCCTTGATTTACCTGGTCTCTTTCTAACTCCTCTCAAACCCATGTTTCTTTCCCTCTCCATTCCTCTCTACAGCCTTTAATTAAATGGTGAGGAAGAAGAGACAAGCATTTATATCACTATTTGGAGTTTCTCAGTGGAGGACAATCACTGGAACATGGTCACCAAATAACCTAGAATCTTTCTCCATGATTAACCACCAACAATGAATGCCCTTGGTTACATCCCTTCAACCCCAACTGTTAATCAACAGCAGGCAGCTACCACAAGGTAAATGATCAACCTGGATCATACTGAATGGTGGAGCAGGCTTAACGGGCCAAATATCTACTCATGTTCACATTTCTTAATTTACGAACAGGACAAGTATAAACATCAAATGACTTACACACAAACTTTCTGTGAAAGAAATCAACCAAGCTAAGTTTTCATGTCTTGCTTCAGAACACTTTAAAACATCAAATCTTAAAGGCTCATTCAATTAGAAGTTGCATCATCAACAGATTAGTATATCCACCTCAAAACAAATCTTAAAACTGATCCATAAAACTTGAAGACAACACTAAATGTCTATCCAGAATTGCAGATTTTGGCACAATTATTGAAATGCCAAGGAATGCATGCACACCAACTGTTGAAATCCTACTGCCTATTTGAATTCAACATTTCAATACTGAATTTTCTTCAACATTTGCAAGTTATACAAGTTGATGACCAGATTGATACTGCAGGAAATTTTTCATGTTCGGAAAAACTAAAACTAGAACCAACTTCTCTATTAATTTTCAATAAATCAATTCTGGCTTGCATTCAGGTAATTGGCCTGAAAAAACCATGTTAAGAATCAAACCAATGCATTTTTAAAAAGAAAAAAGACATACCACTCAAAGAACGGCTGGGTGAAGAGTGTTGACTGTTGGGCGTGCTCACAGTGGGGCCCACCATCGCCCCAGAGAACTCCTTGTCCATTGAAGAGTCACCACTCCCTGTATGAAAAGAAAGGAGTGTTTTTTAATTTTTTTAAAAAAAGTTAATAATTTGTTAGGAACGCATTTTTTTTAAATTTTGGATTGTGGAAGAGACTTTAAAAAAAAAATCACAAGGGTAGACATGACTTGTATTCTCACAGCTATGTGCAACATGAACCAACAGCATGAATTTTCAGAAATAGTTCAAAATAAAGTTCAGATCCTGAAGATTCAATATGTTAGAGTGTTACATAAAATAAGGTACAACTGAAATACATTTTAAAGATTAAATAGCAGTCCTTGGTAGTTAGGGTCAATGCCATCCTTGCAAAAGTCAGTTAATTTCAGACAATAGCTGATCCATTTGCCAAATACTTCTCAACCACTCTCATTTTAGTTAGAATATTTGATGCATGCTGAAGACTCAGATGCAGAATACTGATCAAGACTTAACATAATTCAGGATCTTAATGCTCAATTCACTTGATGTAGAGTAAATGCATTGGCTAATTCCACTGTAGCACATTAGATGGCTAATCATTCATTCATTAATAGCTGCTTGCAAAAGGTTTTTCCTCTTATTTAGATTCCATTGATATGCTGGATGGAAGCAGATCTATCATTCTGCACAGTTCCACACAGAAATACTGATCTATACATGTAGCATTAATCAAATTTCACCTAATGCTCATTACAATTTGTTTGTACTCAATTGGCAATCCAGTGAACATGGAAAGTAAGATGGCACACTGAAACATGTTACAGTTTTGTAAGTAAACTTAATACAACTTGGGACAGTAGAAAGAGAGAATGCGATTACATTCATTATAAATTAGCTGCCTTTATCACATATCCCAAAATTGCCACCAATTGCCACTCCACAAGATCAACAACTACAATGCAGTGGCTGAACTTAATCTGCAAAATGTTTTATTTTTAAATATCCTTGATACCATGGCACAATAGCTTTCATTTTAAACAAAAAGGCATAGTTTAGTTAGAGATAAAAGATACTGCAGATGCTGGAGAATCCGAGATAACAAGCATGGGGCTGGATGAACACAGCAGGTCAAGCAGCATCATAGGAGCAGGAAAACTTGACGTTTCGGGCCTAAACCCTTCATCAGAAAATCATAGTTTAGTTAGTTGTGGTTGGTTGGCTCGCCGAGCTGGTTCGTTGTTCCGCAGATATTTCATTACTCTGCTGGGTAACATCATCAGTGCAGCCTCCAATGAAGCGCTGTTGTGTTTTCCACCCGTTATTTAAACTCTGGTATCCGTTCAGCTGGATTACCTCACTTCCTTTTCCTTTGCAGTGGAGTATATATAGGATCGAGCTTTATATGTTTGTTGATGGCTTTCTTAGTGGTGAACCAGGCCTCTAGGAATTCCCGTGCTTGACTCTGCTTGGCCTATCCTAGAATCCGGGTGTTGTTCCAGTCAAACTGAAGGTTTTCCTTATCCATGTGGATGAAGATGAGTGAATATTGGTTGTGTCTTTTTGTTGCTAGTTAGTGTTCGTATACTTGTGTGGCTAATTTTCTTCCTGTCTGTCCAACATAGTGTTTGTCGCAGTCTTTGCAAGGAATCTTGTATATAACATTGGTCCTGTCCACAGAGGGTAACAGGTCTTTGGTTCAGATTAGCAGTTGGCGTAGGGCTGATGTGGGTTTGTGTGCTACTCTGATGCCCAGGCATCGTCTGACCCAGTTTTTCAGGTATCCGTTGTCCTCGAATATTTGGAGGAGGTACTCTTCTTTTTGGTGTAGTTCAGGTTGTTACAGACGATGCCTATTACATGAATGACACCAGGAAGATACTGCGCGCCCTAACACACTCATCACACTACCATACATCAAGAACATATCTGAACTGACAACAAGACTCCTATGACCACTGGGCATCAGAGTAGCACACAAACCCACATCAACACAGGGTAATGAAACATCTGTGGAATAACGAACCAGCTCGGCGAGCCAACCAATCAACCACAGCATCTACAACCCGAGCGACAAATCTACTCAAAAACCTTGGAGTTTAGTTAATTCTTTGCTCTGCTCAAGTAATTTTTCAAAACCTATTTTTGTTACATCAACCACCAGCTTCTGCAGAAAGATAAGCATCAACCTGCCAAGTTGAAATAGCAACCACCAATTTCACCTGAGCCTCACTGTGTTTACCTGTAAATGGTGAAATGAACTTTTTAAAGCAAACAGCCAAACACAAGTTGAACATTCAGAAAAGAGATAGAGTTAGGATTGCCACCTGAGGTCAAGCAAGAACATGACAAATACTGGAAAGGTTCAAAATATTGTTAGCAAAAGGGTCCTTCAGCCCAAAAACTTGGTCTACTTACTACATCCATACAACACCAGCTTTCTGTTTGCACAGCCTTAAAAATCACCTCCTGCTTCCAACATAAATCAAATCCAGCAACCATTTCAATTCAATGCAAAAATCTGGGGCTGAAACTAAGCTATCTTGAACAGAATGAGCATATTCATAAGTTGACACTACCTGAATTTTGCTTCAGTGGACAGGTGTTGATTTTGAGCAGAAGTGTCAATAATGGACAAGTTTACTTTATTAGAATTACTATAAAAACCAATCTAAATAAAATTTTAGTTCTGAATTCTGCATAAAAAGGTCTAATTTATGAGAACACAGAAACAACCCTGGAAATAACTGCTGACGATGCATATTCCTGGTCAACAACTATACAAGTCTGTCTCAATTCTTTTTCCAATGTACAGTTCCAGAGTGTGCCTGGTCCACACTTTGGACACAATTTTAACTATGGTGCACCATTCCTAGCAGTGGAACAGGTAGATGGTGAAATTTGAACTCCATCAAAAAATTTGGGATTAAAAAGCTGGTCTAATGGCAATCATGTAACCATTAGCGATTGTTGTAAAAACCCATCTAGTTCACTATCCCTCTTGTAACCTGCCTTTTCACCAATTGTTGTGCCAGGCTGCAGTCTAGTCACTTCCTTCAAGTCATTAATATATTTTGTAAACAGCTGCAGTTCCAGCACTGATCCCTGTGGAACCCACTAGTCATAGATAGCCAACTGGGAAAAGAACCTCTTACCCCACTCGTTGTTTCCTGTTCTTGAGCCAATTATCTATCCATGTCAAAATACTACCACCAACACTGCAAAGGTACTGTGAGATACCTTGTCAAATGCATTCTTAAGTCCAAATATAACACATCGACTGTGTCCCCTCTATCCACTCTGGTTGAGATTCCTCGAAAACCTCTAATAAATTACTCAGACATAATTTCCCTTTCATGGAGCCATGCAACTGCTGATTACGATTTCCCAAATGTTCTGCTATTACTTCCTGAATAATGGATTCTTATACTTTTCCAACAATAGATGTAAGGGAATCAGCCTATAGTTTCCTGCTTTTTGCCACCCTCTCCCTTTTTGAATAGAGGTGTCACATTAGCAGTTACAGACTCAGTCAAACAGCACGGAAACAGACCCTTTGTTCCAACTCATCCATAATGACCAGCTTTGCCAAACTAAACCAGTGCTACTTTCCTGCGTTTGGCCCATATCCCTCTGAAATATTTCAATTAATATACCTGTCCAAATGCCTTTTAAATGTTGTAGTTTTACCTGCCTCTACCACTTCCTCCAGCTTGTTCCATAAACGCACCACCGTGTGTATGAAAAAGCTGTCCCTTAGGTCTCTTAAATCTTTCCCCTCTCACCTTAAACCTATGCCTTCTAGTTTTGGACTCCCTTACCCTGGGAAAACCACCTTGGCTATTCACCTTATCTATGTCCCTTATGATTTTATAAGCTTCCATAAAGGTCACGTCTTAGCCTCCTACACTCCAGGGAGAAAGCTCCAGTCTATCCAACCTCTCCTTATAACTCAAACCTTCCATTCTCGGCAAAATCCTTGGAAATCTTTTTTGCACCCTTTCCAGTTCAATAACATCCTTCCTATAGCAGGGCAAACAGAACTATACGCAGTATTCTAAAAGTGCCCTTACCAATATCCTGTACAGCTGCAATACGACATCCCAACTCCTGTACTCAATTCTCTGTCCAATGAAGGCAAGCATGCCAAATGCTGCCTTCACGAGCCAGTTTACCTGTGACGCAATTCTCAAGGAACTACGTACCTGCACACCTAGGTCTCTCTTTTCAACAACACTCCCCAGGGTTCTACCATTAACTGTGTAAGCCGTGCCGTGGTTTGTCTTACAAAAACACAACATCATTCATTTAAATTAAACTCCATCTAACACTCCTTAGCCCACTGGCCCAGCTGATCAAGATCCTGTTGTATTCTTAGATAATGCTCTTCACTGTCCACTATACCACCAATTTTGGTGTCATCTGCAAACTTACTAACTACACCTCCTATATTCTCAACCAAATTGCTTACATAAATGACAGACAACAGTGGACTCAGCACTGACTCTTGCTGAACAGATTGGTCACAGGCCTCCAGTCTGAAATACAACACACTACTACCCTCTGTCCCCTATCGTCAAGCCAATTTTGCATCCAAATGGCTAGCTGGCCCTGGATTCCATGTGATCTAACCTTACTAACCCATCTACCACAAGGAACCTGGTTGAAGGCCTTGCTAAAATCTACATAGACAACATCTACTGCTCTGTCCTCATCTATCCTCTTGGCGACGTCCTCAAAAAACTCAATCAAGTTAGTGAGACACCATTTCCCCCACAAAAAGCTATGCTGACTATCTCTAATAAGTCCTTGCCTTTCCAAATGCATGTAAATCCTGTATCTCAGTATAACCTAGGACAACTTACCCAAAGTTGACATCAAGTTCACTGGTCCATAGTTCCCTGGCTCGTCCCTGCAGCCTTTCTTAAATAATGGCACAACATTAGCCATCCTCCAGTCTTCCAACACCTCTGAAGCTACTATCTATCAAACTGTGTATGGTCCTCAGGGTGTCCCCGACTGATCCTAACAAACAGTTTGATAGGAGCCACAGACAAACTCATATCCTGCGGTCATAATTGCCAGGGAGAGTCAACTGCTCCCTAATCTCCCATATCTGACAGGAGCATACAGTGTGCCGTCTTTGCCCCTTTAACAATTAGCGAACTTAGACTTGCCTAGAACTCCCACGCTTAGCTCAAATCCCAGTGCTTGTGCACTCTTGCTGCTTGCACTCTATGCTGGGAGAACTTAATGCCTATCTTTTATAATATAAGGCCTGCAAGAACCAGTTCTAAGTACAACCCTTAAAAATATCTACCCTTTCCTTACCCACAGTTTAATTTTTTGCATTCTTAACATCTAATGTTTATATTCTTAAATTCCAACATTTACATTAACTCCCAACATTTGCAAACTCTTGCTGATCAGCCTCGAAAATGAAACTGCCTCCCCATCGGATCTACTATTGAGCAGTGATTCTTGGCACTCACTCAGCCCTCTCTGGCTCGGAGTGAACATGCGCCAGTCCCTCGGTCTCCTGGATTGGGCCTCTCAATGCCAGGGGCTCCAGGAACTCTCCTCCCCATTGTGGCTCCATTCTCACCACCGCTTCTCCGACGTTCCCTCTTCAGAGCCCATGCCATTCCTCTCTCGTAGACTTTGGCACATGGAACGCTAGTCACAGGCTGCTCTTCCGAACTCGTTGGTTTTCCAATCCTTTGCTACTTCTCTAGAATTCAAGGACTTTTGGAAAATTACAACTAATGCATCCATTATCTAAATATCCTCTTTTCGATTCCTAGGATGCAAGCCATCAGGGCCAGGGGATTGATCTGCCTTCAACCCCATTAGTTTGTCTAACACTACTTCGCTAGTGGTGGTGACAGTACTTAATTCCTCCCCCTTATTCTTGAATATTAATGCAATATTCAAAGTATCTTCCACCGTAAAGACTAATGCAAAATATCCGTTAACTCCCCTGCATTTCCTCGTTCCCCATAACTCACTCGCCAGATTCATTTCCTAAGGGGTCTATGTTCACTTTGACCCCACGTTTTCTTTTCATATATTTAAAAGGAGTACTTATTGCCAGTTTTAACTACTTCTCACTACTTTATCTTCTCTGTCTTTATCTTTTTTATTCTCCTTTGCTGGATTCTGAATTTTTTCCAATCTTTGGGCTATCACTGACTTTGGTCTCCTTGTATGTTTTTCTTTCAGCTTAATACTCTCTTTAACTTCCTTGGTTAGTCCTAGTTGGCTTATCCCTCTCAGAAGTTTTCCTCCTTATTGGAATGTATTTTGGTTGAGACACCTTTAATGTCTGCCACTGCTTGCTTACTATCATTTGTGCTAATTTGTCTGCCCAGTTCACTTTGGCTAACTCTATCCTCATTTCATTGTAATTCCCTTTTACT
Source organism: Ginglymostoma cirratum (assembly GCA_024137785.1). NCBI lineage: Eukaryota > Metazoa > Chordata > Chondrichthyes > Orectolobiformes > Ginglymostomatidae > Ginglymostoma > Ginglymostoma cirratum. The sequence goes on from JAHRHZ010000089.1 coordinate 7,182,694, forward strand.
GAAGTTAAACACAGCGGTTTCTGACTCAGGTTTCTCACTGTCGCACTGAATATTAAGTTCTATCACATTATAATCATTACTTTCTAGGACACCTTTTACTTGGAGGTCATTTATTAAACCTGCTTCGTTACCCGTTCCCAGATCCAAGATAGCCTGCTCTCTGGTGAGCTTTACGAGATACTGCTCTAAGAAACTATCCCTAATGAGCTTTATGAATTCATTATCGTAACTAACCTTTCCAATTTGATTGAACCAATCAATATAAAAGATTAAAGTCACCCATATTTATTGCTCTATTCTTTTTATATGCTATTACTTGTTGATTTATAGCCTTTCCCACAGAGTGGCTTATGTTTATTGGGGGGGGCGTCTGTGCACTACTCCCACCAATGTCTTCTTGCCCTTGCTTTTTTGTTTTTTTTAACCTCCACCCAAATGGACTCTACATCATCCAGGCCTAGATCATCTCTCACAACTGTCCTCACTTCATTTCTTCTTTTATTAGGGCTAACCCACCACCCTTTCCATTACTTTTGTTTCTCTGAAAAGGTCAAATATCCCCGAGTGTCAAGCTTCCAGTTTTGATCTCCTTATAATCATGTTTCCGTAATGGCTACGAGATCATATTCAGTTTGTCTGCCTAATTCTGAATGCTTTGTGTATTAAGATATAAAGCCTTTAAGCTTTACGCACAGGAGTAAATCATGACATACAAGTGTACAATGGAAGCTCGGCCCAAAATTGTGTTAACTAATCACATTTTCAGTTTGTGAAGTCCTATTTTGTTTCATTCCTGAAACAAAATTCGTTTCATTTAGGTTAAGCTTTGCAGCCAAGATAGATGAATGGAAAAACATTCCATGAAAGCCAGGCATGTGAACTGAAGGCATAAAAATCTTGTACTCCATTACATTTTGGATCATAAAAAGTGTGCTCCTGTGTTGCTGTAATGTTAGTTCGGACAAGTGTCTGAGGGATGTAATATCTGTATGTTATAGTTAGTTGTAATAAATAATTGCTGGAATCTTAAATACAATGACAGCCACACCCAGTTTCTTACATCACGGGAGATAAGATGGAGCATTGCCACATCAGGTAAAATATCCTGTAGGAGGCAAATTTATACCATGAGAGCAACAGTGATCACCTATAAAAGACTCCAATATCTTGGTGGCAGATATTGGAAAAGTAATTGAAGATCAACCAGACAATAGGTTCAGCCAACAAAACCTTCATACAATGGGAGGATTTCTTACCCTTCAACAGCAGTAGTTTGAGAGCACAGAAAGTTGTACAAATCCATACAAAGCTGTTTTCTTGGTAGTTAATGCACTTTTTACTAATTATAATACCAGTTATTTAAAGAGAGAAGATTCCAAGATTGCCTGAATTAAAAGCCATGGAAAGAAGGCACAATTCTGAGTAGCAACACAAAGTCAGTGCAGCATTGTAGAGAAGTTGGAGGCTAGTATGTTCTGTTCCCAGTGATCGATACTTAAGTAAGAGTTTATCAGAACAGCAAAGTTCTTAAGAAAGGAGCAATTTTTTTAAAAAAAACACACTGACACAAAAAGTCAGAGACATGTGGCTTAAGGTGGTCTAGTGCAACATTTTTAAAGGCATATCCAGCAGAAAGCTCATCGTGGACTGGACACCCAGACACCCATACTGAATGGCAACTGTTCAAAATCAACATTGAATGCAGTTCTATTCTACTGATCAAGCCACAGATATTCCTGAGAAAAGAGCTCTAAAACTCTTGCTGACCAGTGGCAAGGGAGACTTTGCAGAATTAACGCATACTGTCTTTCCATGGACAATCAGATAGATCTAGAAAAGATTGGGAAGGTTCTTGAAGACCAGGTCAAGGTAAGAATTAACTTCATGATTAACAGACTCCCAACAGGTGTGGAAAAAAAAACACAAATAAAAGCAGAATACTGCAAATGCCAGAAATCTGAAATAAAGGCTGACATAAAGGCAAACAAATGCAAAACAAATCAATCAATAAGGTTTAGAGTCAACTAAGCAAAGGCAAATTTCAGAAGACGACCTAGCTTTCCACAACGTTAACCTCAGCCACCATGTCAATGTTATAAAAGGTGATCAGAAGCATTTCTAACTCACAATTAACATCACGTGTCCTGCAAGGGCATACTAAAAATTAAAACCAACACAGGAGCTGGTGTCAACATTATAGCACAATGCATCCTGAAAGACTTAGACCTCAACAAATCACACTCCATGATCTAGCCTATGGGAGATCATCTCAAAGCATAAAATGAATCACCAACTCAGTACGTTGCTAGAATCGCATTGCAGTACCAATGAGCACTGGCTTCCCAAAATCTTTTATGTAGTAAATACCTATGTTCCAGCAGTGGCAGGATGACCAGTATACACAGTACACTCACAATTCAGGAGATTCAAACCACACCCACTGTGGCAGACAAGACCCATATGTGACATTATTAAATCAGCAAGGATATGGCTTTGAAGTGAGACAAGAGACAGATAACAGAATGGTTACATCGGGCATATCGAGTAGATTACCCATGAAAACCAAGGTATTCCTCTCAATCTACACGCTGATGGTCCTGATTGCAAAGTTGATGATACTCTGAAGGTTGACCTGTTACCGTTTGTCCAGAAAAAACGCAAACAGTTGCAAATGGCAACTACGAGCAATTACAGGAGTTGCAAAAGGTCATGATCCAAAGATGACCTGACAACATTAAAGAACAATTTGGGAAGACTTGTTCATTCTGCCCATTCAGAGACAAACTTGGCATACTGCAACAAGTTATTTTCAAAGGGAAACAAGTTCTAATGCCAAAAGCATTATATCAAGACATCATGTCCTTGTTACATCAAGAACACATGGTATTGAACACACAAGGTGGCTAGCACATGAACCTACGTATGGTCCAGGGATGAATCAAGACATTCAATAACTCATGAATGCGCATGAACAATGCCAAATATAATCAACCCCAGCAGTGGAGGGCACCTCTACAATCCATAATGTTCCCTCTACTCCTTGAACGAAAAGTAGCAACAGGCAAATTCACAATGCATGGGGAAGGTTATATCCTGATGACAGATTACTTCTCTAAATTATTCAATGACTTGGCAACACAACAAACATGACCATCATTGACACAAATAGCACTATTTTCAGTTTAGTTGGTGTCCCAGAACAGAGTGTCCAACAATGGACCACAGCACAATGACAAGCTGTTCAAAGACTCACATACTAAGTGGGAGTGACCCTTGTCGAATGGTTATCCCACTATCCACACTCAAGTGGTTTGGCAGAATGTATGGTGTACTATCAAATCAATGATCATTAAGTGTAATGCAACAAAGCAATTTTCACACTGCATTGCTACATGTTTGTGTAAAGAAATATTGTCAAGAAACAGAAATCAGTTCAGACCAATGTATGGCACACCAATTATACATGAAGAGAGAGCAAGAACATTCTGATGACGATGGTTGCACAATTATGTTGACTGACAACAACCAGCAGCAAGACAACGGAGTTGTCAAGTAATGTAACAGAACAATGCAAATCTCTCCTGCAGGGTATACAAAGATCACCAGTTCACGATGTGCTGTCAATCCTTAAAAACATTTCATTGACTTTTGAAATGTCAGTGTTGTAAACTCTGATTTACCTGTTTGCGTAGTTATTGAAGTGACAACACACGCTTATGTACAAGCATATATATCTGCTTGTCAGGAGTTTGAAATCTTTGGGAGAAAGAAGTGATGTGTTAGGTCTTACTGTCAGTATACCTTTGAGAGACATGCTCATGATATAATCACTGAATCATAGCACATGACTCAAGGGTATAACGATCTCACTCCATTTTAACTCCGGTCACTTGACGCATGACACACCAGTGGAAGCATGCTCCTCTGTTGCAACTTAAATAACTTAGTGACAGTCCTGACACTCGTATCTGAGAAATGTAATGTTTATACACCATAATGTAAAGCACGTCTACTGGTCTCTTTAATACCACAACATCCACACCCAGTTTGTTACAGGGGATAACATAAAGCATTGTCACATCAGGCACCGTGCCACAGGCAAATTCACATCCCACACCTTCTCTGTAGTTCAGCCACGGAAAGCAGGTGGTGGCACTTTGTTGGACCATAATCAAGATCAATTGCCCGATAATCCAACACCCTCCCATTTGGCTCCCCACACCCAACCCAGTTGCCTGGAGCCTAATAATTCCGAACGTAATATCACGTAATAAAATGGGTAGTGAGCCAAGCAAGAAATGGAATGTGCACTCTCACAGCATCATCTTAAACCGGGAACGTAATTCTGTAAATATGCAGTGTATGGGTGCATTTGCTGAACGGATTCCACTTTCTTCCTTATTTCTAAATTAAAGTTGATCACAGCAAGTGTAGAAGCAGAAGCCAAAAAGTGATTCCTAGGAAAGCCGTGGCAATAGAACCAAGACAGCTGCAAGATGACAGCAGCCAAGTAGGGTGGCCGGTGCCAAGATGTAGCACCATAGTACATTTGTCAGTTGCGTCCTGCCAGATTTTATCTGCTACACTTACAGCTTTATGTTTAGTAGATTCAGAGCAATTTAATCTCAACAGAAGCGTTATTTCTCCCTACAAAATTTCAGACTTACTTGCAAACAAGGCTGAATTGGTTGGATTTCCTTCTTCGCTTTTTTGAAAGCATTTTGCACAGAGTAAGCTGCATGGTCAGAGTGAGGGAGTGAAACAGAGACGGAGTGAATTTGAGTCAAAGTGGGAATTCAACTGAGAAATCTTTTGCCAGTTTAATGATACAGTAAAAGTCAGAATGGGGAGAAGATGGCATATTAATCCAGAAACACAGCTAATGTTCTGGGGCCTTGGATTCGAATCCCACCATGGCAGATGGCAGAATTTGAATTCAAAACTGAAATGAGCCTAATCATGACCACAAAACAATTCCCAATTGTTGGAAAAGCCCATCTGGCTCACTAATGTCCTTCAGGGCAGGAATCTTCATCCCTATCTGGTTGGACCTACTTGTGAATACTAGACCCTCAGCAATGACACTCAACTGCCCCCAAATGACACAGCAAGTCACTCAGTTTTAACAACTGCAACAAAGTCTTAACAAAGAAATTAAACTGGATGGACCAACTGGCATTGAACCAGACAGTGAAAATGACATTGAGTGCACAAGTTAGGACGTCATGTTGCGGCTGTACAGGACATTGGTTAGGCTATTTTTGGAATACTGCGTACAATTCTGGTCTCCCTGCTAAAGGAAAGATGTTGCGAAACTTGAAAGGGTTCAGAAAAGATTTACAAGGATGTTTCCAGAGTTGGAGTGTTTCAGCTACAGGGAGAGGCCGAATAGGGGCACTGACAGGGTGAATAGCCAAGGTCTTTTCGCCATGGTAGGGTAGTCCAAAACTAGAGGGCATAGGTTTAAGGTGAGAGGGGAAAGATTTAAAAGGGTCCTAAGGGGTAAATTTTTCACACTGAGGGTGGTGCATGTATGGAACGAGTTGCGAGAGGAAGTGGTCCAAAAATTCAACTGGACTCGCCATATAAATACAGTGGCGATAAGAGCCGGTCAAAGCTAGGGATACTGCACCTAGTAACTCATCTCCTGAATCCCCAAAGCCTGTCACAAGTCAGGAGAGAGACGGAATGTTCTGCACTTACCTGGATGAGTGCAACTCCAACACATTTAAGGAGCTTGACAAAGTCACCTGATGAAGGAACAGCACTCTGAAAGATTTCAAATAAACCTTGTTGGACTAGAACCTGGCGTTGTCTGAATTCCGAATTTGGATTAAAAAAAAGACTGAGATGAGAAGCAATCTCTTCTCTTCTTCTCATTTCTTCCTATGAGGCGAAACATCCTCTCAGCATTTATCCTATCAAGCCCCTTAAAAATCCTTTATGTTTCAATGAGATCACCTCTCATTCTTCTAAATTCCAATGAGTCCCAACCTGTTTAACCTTTGCTCATAAGGCAATCCCAGGTCATTCTGCACCAGCAGTCTGTGCAAGGATCAGAGGTGGGCCCCAGCTATTCACAATATACTTCGATGATTTAGAAGTGCAGCCCAAATGTAATGCCTCCAGATTTGTGAATGATACAAAGCTAAGTGAGAAGGTTGTGTTGGGAGGAAGATATAAAGCAGCTTCAGGAGGATTTGGACAGGCTTAATGAATGGACAAGAACATGTCAAATGGAATAGTATGTGGAAAAATGTGAGGTTATCTACTTTCATAGGAGAAACAGATGTGCAGATTATCTCTTAAATGGCAAGAGATAGGAAATTATAGATGTGCAAAGTAACCTTGGTGTCCTTGTTGATATGTCACTAAAAGCTAACATGCAGGTGTAGCAAGCTATTAAGGCAGCTAATGGAATGTCAGCCTTTAGTCCAAGAGGATTAGAGTACAGGAGTAGTGAAATTTTGCTTCAACTGCATAGGAGCTTGGTCATAGAACCTGGAGTACTGTGTGCACTTTTGCTCTCCTCGGCTCAGGAAGGTATTAATGCTTTAGTGGGAGTGCAATGAAGGTTTACCAGACTTGTGTCCAGGATGGCAGGACTGTCCTACGGATCAATTTGGCAAATAGGACCAGTTTTCTCTAGAGTTTCGAAGAACAAGAGGTGATCTTATTAGAACTTAGAAAATGTTTAAAAAAGGGATAGACGGGGTAGAAGCAGAAAACGGAAATTGCTGGAGCAACTCAGTACACTTGGCAGTATTCCAGGAAGAGTCAAGTGGTACCACTGAGTCCAAGCCATCAATTCCCCTAGTCCAAATTCCATTAATCTGCATCATGTTTTCTTCCTACTCAAACTCCAGCATTATCATTTCACATGGCTAGTGAAGGCAAGGTCACATGATCTGAAAAGAAAATAATGCAAGGTAATAATGATGAGGTGAGTTGTGGGGTGGGGAAATGCAGGGTTAAAAACAGAAGCATCTATGACGCAACACAAAGCATGGGCTCATGAGCTGATTTTAAAAATTAAGTAAAAATAAAGACAGAGAGGCAGGAATAGACTGTATTAAAACTGAAGTTACAAATATTTAAAAGATTCTTAATGAAAAACCCTCTTATTTAAATTATTAACAAGGAAAGGCAAAAAGTAGTAATTGTATGGAGGTTGCAAACGTAAAAGATCATTCAGTGAAGGACTTGGGTAATTCCTCTTCTAGACATACTGAAGCACATGATCACTGCTTAGTTTAATTTGGATTCTGGCAGGCAAGAACTACCTTCTTGCACTTGTGTTGTTAAAATGTTTTACTGTACAGTGGCAGGTTCTATCATCTAGGTCCACAAGATTAACAAAGAGCTATGTAAAGCTACTTAACAGCATGAACACTGACTACTAGATGTTGAGCTTCCAGATCTAAAATATTAAAGCAGTTTGTAAATACAATTATAAAACCACAATTTGAAGTCACGGTCTGCATTTCAGAAGCATTTTACAGTTACTTATACGCATCATTTTTCAATAATTATTAGCAATGCAAACATGCAACTGTTACATCTGTGATGGGAGGAATGCACTGGAAATTAAGCTTCACAACTCCACCAGTCTCATTATTTAGTGTAAATGCGTTGATTCAATTATTATATTCCACCAACTGTTTTCCAACTGCTACCTAGAATCAAAGAGGCTTTTGCCAAACTTCTTCAATAAACTCAAAAGTAATCAATATATTGTGAAATAAAAAGTCATTTCTAAAAACAAGTGAAAAAACTCATTAACAACCAAGTTATAATCCAGAATTATCCCCATTTAGTCCAAATACAAATAAACTCTCAGAGATAATCAAAGACACTGCAAAATTTATATTTTGAAAACGACAAGAGAAAAATATCTTTGCTGGCCAATGGTCCGAAAAACAAAAGAAGGAATTTGTTAAATTCTCACAGTCCACCAAGTTTCTTGTTGACAAAACCAAATTGCTGTAGAATGATGGAAAGTCTTTCCAAGCAAGTTTCATTTTGGGTGGAAATCAGTAAGCTTGGCACGATCAGAAAGGCGAGATCACGTCCAGAATGAGGCATAACCTAAGTGAATGTACATTTTGGGGGTTTTGGAGCAGAGTAGGAATTTGGTGCTGAGGAAGAGGTACTTTTCATTTGCTTTTTGGTTCATAATTTGGAAGGCTTTTTTTTACCCCCAAACAAGATAAATTGAAGCCCAGGATTGGGGCCCAGCACATAGTACAATGACATCACAGAAAGCATCCACTCCCTCCACCACCGATGCTCAGTTGCAACAGTGTATACCACCTACAAGATACACTGCAGAAATTCACCAAAGATCCTCAGACAGCACCTTCCAAACCCACGACCACGTCCATCCAGAAGGACAAGGGCATCAGACATATGGGAACACCACCACCGCCAAGTTCCCCTCCAAGTCACTCACCCCATCCTGACTTGGAAATATATCACCGTTCCTTCACTGTCACCGGGTCAAAATCCTGGGATTCCCTCCCTAATAGCACTGTGGATCAACCTACAGCAGATGGATTGCAGCGGTTCAAGAAGGCAGCTCGCAACCACCTTCTCAAGGGCAACTAGGGATGGGCAATAAATGCTGGCCAACCAGAGATGTCCACATCCCACAAATGATTAGGAAAATAAAAAGCCAAATTCATTTGTTGATAATAGCTGCTAATTTGATTGTTATAGGTTATATCCAGATTGAAGGTGAATAGGAGAAAGATTTACAGATTCAAAACTAAAATACCAGTAGGCAATTTAAAAAAGAAAATCAAGAACAAAATAAATTAGTGATGCAGGGCCAAGCACGTGTTGTACCTGCGTGATGTTGCGCCTGGTGGACCCCACTGTGGTTCATAGTAACCACTTCTATAGCAAATGTTGAATTCTTCAGGAACTCAGCTCAGAGATGATGAACTGAAATCTGAGCTTCAAACACTGCGACACATCAGGGAGGAGAAGAGCTATCTGGATGCTGTGTTTCAGCAGGCAGTCACACAACTTAACTACGTTGCATTTGGTCAGTGGTCAGGGACAGGAGGGTGCGATTATGAGCAAGGCAGGTAGACAAAAGCAGGAGGAGTGCTCCAGAAGCCTCAACCCTTGAGCTTGTCTGATAAGTTCGAGATTCTTGCTCCGTGTGGATGAAAGTGGGACTGTAAGGAGGATGAGCAAACTGACATTGCACCATGGTCCAGGGAGCCATTCAAGAGGGCGGGGGTGTGGAGAAAATAGCAATGTAGTTGTAATCGAGAATAGTATAGTCAGAAGAATAGACACTGTTCTCTGTGGCCATGATCAAGAATTCCGAAGGCTTATTTGGACTGCAGAGGAACTTGGGAGTAGGAGGGGAAACAGCCAGTTGTCATAGTTAATGTAGGTACCAGTGATATATGTAGAAAGAGGAAAGGGGTTCTGCTGATAATGACAGCAGTTAGGGGCTAAGTTTAAAAAACAAAAAACTGAGAAAAAGTAACCATCTCCATTTCACTGCCCGAGCGACAAGCAATTTAGAACAGGTAAACTCATAACAAGGGCTTTTGATAAGGTTTTAAACTAAATTGCTGAGGGGGGGTTCAGTTGCATGTAAAGTTATACAATCAAGGGTAAAAGGAAAAGGTGAGATTGCAGGTTGGTGATGTAGCTGAATGTTATAAAACAAAAGGAAGGGACAGAACATGTAAATATCATATTGTATCAAGGAACCATGAAAGTGTACAGAAATCTGACAACAGAACAAAAACTTAAAGGTTGCGTATCTTAATACAGGGAGCAGAAGGTAGATGAACTGATGGCGTAAATAGAGGTAAATGAATATGATCTCATAGCCATTCCAGCAACATGGTTACTGTAGTGATTGGAATGAGGTCAGCCAGGATGACCTCAGAAAGAGTTCCCTGACTGGACCAGATGAACAGCCCCAATCAGGCAACCCTGGCTAACAGATATAAAGAGGAGTGTCAGAGGTTCTGTTCATTCTGAGAGTTGGCTCTGAAGAATCTGGATCAGTATCAAGTACTACACATATGTGTAAATAAAGGGAGACTTGGTGACAGGGTACCGGCGTCTGTGGAGCTAGTTCAGTGGCAACAAGAGAATAACATGCCTCTGAAGATATTTGCTTGCAACAGTCGTCTTTGAGTTGGGGTAAGCATTTCTTGCATCATGCCGGTATTTGGAAATCTTGACTTGTTTGATCCTGCTGAAGATTGGGCCCAATATGTGGAAAGAATGTGTTATTTTATCCCTGGGCAAATGAGATTGGGGCAGACAAAAAGCAATGAGTAATTCTCCTGACAGCTTGAGAACCTGTAGCATTTTTGGTTATTAGGAGCCAAACTTTCCCTGAGGCACCAGATACTAAAGCCTTTCAAGAAATGACAGACATGGTTAAAGAATATTGCGATCCTAAGCCTCCTCTAATTTGGAGACATAATTGGTTTTACTCAGCAGTTTGAGAACCAGGGGAATCCGTGTCAATATGTTTGGTTAAATTATAGACGCTCCATGGAAAATAGCACCAGTCTATTCAGCCTCTCCCTGTAGCTTACACGCTCCAACCCAGGCAACATCCTTGTAAATCTTTTCTGAACCCTTTCAAATCTCAGAACATCCTTCCTATAGCACAAAGACGAATTCCACACAGTAAAATCATGAGGGGCATGAATAGGATAAAAAGACAAGGTCTTTAACCCCAGGGTGGGACAGTCCGAAACTACAGGGCATAAGTTTAAGGTGAGGGGGGGAAAAAAGACTTTAAAGGGGCAACTTTTTCACGCAGAAGGTGGTGTGTGTATGGAATGAGCTGCCAGAGGAAGTGGTGGAGGCTAGTACAATTACAACATTTAAAAAAGGTACCTGGACGGGTACGTGAATAGAAAGGGTTTAAAGGGATATGGGCCAAATGCTGGCAAACGGGACTACATTAATTTAGGATATCTGGTCAGCATGGACAAGGTGGACTGAAGGGTCTGTTTCCATGCTGTACAACTCTATGGCTCTATGACTGGCAGATGCATGTGACTTTGGTTTAACCCTTAATGAGATGCTAAGAGACCATGTGGTATGTGGGATTAATGATATAACCATGCAAAAGCATCTACTAGCTGAAGCCCAACTGGACTTCAAAACAGGCACTACAACTGACTTTATCATTAGAAAACATGGCAAGCGGAGCATGTGTTGCAGGGTATTCTGATGGAAGTGAAGACCCTCGCCCAGCCTGACTGAGTTTGAGGAACACCACTTGAGTGAAGGCAATGCATAGCCTCACTCAGGACATATCCTGAACAGAGGAACTCTAGGTCAGCCCCCAGCAAAACCCCAAAATAAAGCCAAGCCTCGGCCAAACAGTTAACATTTTCTGAGGAACCGGGCTGGCAGCCCATTGTAGTCACTGCCGGTACATGGACTCAAGGCAGCTAAAGAGTCCTACTCGAACTGAATTGAGTAAGAGAAGTCATAGGCCAGTAACCAGGAAAGGGCACACCCTGTAAAGTCCACCTACATCTGGTTTGGAACAGTTAAATTGCTTAGCAACATCCAAATCCCAAACAATCAAAATAAACGTCCAGTTAAAATGGTCACCCATCTCGAATGGAGATCAATACCTGTGCAGCTGCATGAGTGATTGCGTAACTAGTCTTTAACAAAATTTGCTCTGGACTCCAAACTTGCGCTTAAGACTTCAGCTAGGCTGAGAGCCTATACCAGGGAACCTTTACAGATTAAGGGTATAATTTTGGTTCCAGTCTCGTGAGAAGCAGCTGGTTTAGTTCTCACCGATTGTAGTAAAAGGCTCAGGCCCAGCCTGATTGGTTGAGAAAGATTCAACTTGATAGGCTCAATATTTTTCAATTAGAAAACGGCTGCCTGAGTGAAGTCCTAATTAAATACATGGAGGTTTTTCAGGAAGGTCTAGGGACTATCAAAGGAGCTAAGGCCACCTTCCATGTTGATCAAGAACCAATTACATAAACCTGCAAGGCCTGCCCACTATCTTTTGCCTTATGGGCAAAAGTAGAGGCAGAGTGATTATAATGCAATAGAACTTAATATTTAGTGCGACAGTGAGAACCCTGAGTCGGAAACAACTGTATTTAACTTACATAAAAAGGGAATTACAATGAAATGAGAATAGAGCTAGCTAAAGTGAACTGGGCAGACACATTAGCACAAATGACAATAAGCAAGCAGTGGCAGACATTAAAGGATGTACTTCATGACTCCCAGCAAAAATACATCCCAGTAAGGAGAAGAATGTTTGAAGGGGATAAGCCAACCATGGCTAACCAAGGAATTTAAGGAGTGTGTTAAGCTGAAAGAAAATCATATAAAAAAGGAAGCCAAAGTCAGTGATAGCCTGAAGACTGGCATAAATTCAGAATCCAATGAAGGAGGACTAAAAAGATAATAAAAGACACAAAATAATCTACAAGGGCAGAGTAGCGAGGAATATAAAAACTGACAATAAGAGCTTCCTTAAATATATAAAAACAAAGATGTCAAAGTGAACATAGGCCCCTTAGAAAATGAATTTGGCAAGACAATTATGGGGAACAGGGAAATGGTAGAGGAGTTAAACAGATATTTTGCATCAGCCTTTACAATGGAAGATATCGGAACGTCTCATTAATACTAAAGAATAAAGGGAGGAATTAAGTACTATCACTAGATAAGGAGTATTAAACAATCTAGTGGGGATAAAGGCAGTTAAGTCCCCTGCCCCTGGGCTTGCATCCTAGGATCCGAAAAGAGCTACAGAGATAGTGGATGGATTAGTTGCAATTTTCCAAAAGTTTTTGGATTCTGGAGAAGTACCTGAGGATTGGAAAACTGCTAATGTGACCCCTCTTCAAAAAGAGGGAGGCAAAAAGCAGATAACTATAGGCTGATTAGCTGAACACCTATTGTTGGAAAAGTATTGGAATTAATTATTAAGGAAGTAATAGCAAAACATTTGGGAAATCATAATCTAATGCAACAGAGTCAGCATGGTTTCATGAAAGGGAAATTGTGTCTGATTTATTACAGGTTTGAGGAAGTCTCAACCAGAGTGGATAGAGGGGAACCAGGAGATGTGTTAGGACTACCACAACTCTTTGCCACAGAGAGCTGTGGGGCAAGAGTACTTGTTGATATTCAAGTCCGAGATAGATGAAATCTTGACCAGTAGGGGAATCAAAGGTTAAGGAGAAATGGCAGTGCAGTGGATGTGAAGAATCTTGGATCAGCCACGATCCTGTTGAATGGCGGAACAGGCTTGAAGGGCCACATGGCTGACTCCTGTTCCTATTTCTTGTGATCTTATGGTCTAAACTGTTTGGAATGCGGTCATAGTTCAGCTTCTTAGGTTGGCAGGTGGTCAAAATACTTAGGTGTGGAAACTTTAACAAGCTCCTAATTACTTCAACGAAGGGAGGGAGGTACTCAAACCATTACTGCAAGCATTGGGGAGGTTTTGTTCCTCCTGATTCCCAAGAGATTTGAAGCAGAAACGAAGATCAGCAGCACAGGGCCCTAGTTTCTCTTCCAAAGCCATGTTTTCCAGCAGTTAAAAGCAAAAAAAAAAAAACAAACCAACTTAACTGCTTCAAAAATAATAGGTACTGCAGATGCTGGAGAATCCGAGATAACAAGGTGTGGAGCTGGATGAACACAGCAGGCCAAGCAGCATCATAGGAGCAGGAAAGCTTGACATTTTGGGCCGAGACCCTTCATCAGAATGGGGAAGGGGAAGAGGGTTCTGAAATAAATAGGGAGAGGGGGGGAGGCGGATAGAAGGTGGATAGAGGAGAGGATAGGTGGAGAGGAGGCAGACAAGTCAAAGAGGCGGGAATGGAGCCAGTAAAGGTAGGTGGAGGTGGGGAGGTGGGGAGGTAGGGAGGAGATAGGTCAGTCCAGGGAGGACGGACAGGTCAAGGGGGCTGTATGAGGTTAGTAGGTAGGAGATGGGGGTGCGGCTTGAGGTGGGAGGAGGGGATAGGTGAGAGGAAGGGCAGGTTAGGGAGGCAGGGACAAGCTGGGCTGATTTTGGGATGTGGTTGCGGGAGGGGAGATTTTGAAGCTTGTGAAATCCACATTGATGCCATTGGGCTGCAGGGTTCCCAGGCTGAATATGATTTGCTGTTCCTGCAGCCTTTGGGTGGCATCATTGTGGCACTGCAGGAGGCCCACTATGGACATGTCGTCTGAGGAATGGGAGGGGGAGTTGAAATGGTTTGCGACTGGGAGGTGAAATTGTATGTTGCGAACTGAGCGCAGGTGTTCTGCGAAGCGGTCCCCAAGCCTCCCCTTGGTTTCCCCGACATAGAGGAGGCCACAACGCGTACAGCGGATGCAGGAAACCATATTGGCAGTCTTCTTTGGGCCTGGGATTTTGGTGAGGGAGGTGGTGTGGGAGCAGGTGTAGCACTTCCTGCGGTTGCAGGGAAAAGTGCTGGGTGTGGTGGGGCTGGAGGGGAGAGTGTGGAGCGGACAAGGGAGTCACTGAGAGAGTGGTCCCTCCGGAAAGCAGGTGGGGAGGGAAAAATGTCTTTGGTGGTGGGGTCTGATTGCAGATGGCGGAAGTGTCGGAGGATGATGCATTGGATCCGGAGGTTGGTGGGGTGGTACGCGAGGACGAGGGGGATTTTTTTGGTTGTTAGTGCGGTGACGGGGTGTGAGGGATGAGATGCGGGAGACACTGTCGAGGGCGTTCTCGACCACTGCGGGGTGGGGGGGGGAGAAACGTTGCGGTCCTTGAAGAATGAGGACATCTGAGATGTACAGGAGTGCAATGCCTCATCCTGGGAGCCTCTGTCTCCATCTCGGGTAACCACCTAGAAACCGATATCCATTTCAAGCCCACCGACTCCCACAGCTACCTAGAATACACCTCCTCCCACCCACCTTCCTGCAAAAATGCCATCCCCTATTCCCAATTCCTTTGCCTCCGCCGCATCTGCTCCCAGGATGAGGCATTCCACTCCTGTACATCTCAGATGTCCTCATTCTTCAAGGACCGCAACATCCCCCCCCACCCCCCGCAGTGGTCGAGAACGCCCTCGACCGTGTCTCCCGCATCTCATCCCTCACACCCCCTCCCTGCAACAACAACCAAAACAGAATTCCCCTCGTCCTCACGTACCACCCCACCAACCTCCGGATCCAACGCATCATCCTCGAACACTTCCGCCATCTGCAATCCGACCCCACCACCAAAGACATTTTTCCCTCCCCACCCTTGTCTGCTTTCCAGAGGGACCACTCTGTGACTCCCTTGTCCGCTTCACACTCCCCTCCAGCCCCACCATACCCAGCACTTTTCCCTGCAACCGCAGGAAGTGCTACACCTGCCCCCACACCTCCTCCCTCACCCCAATCCCAGGCCCCAAGAAGACTTTCCACATCAAGCAGATGTTCACCTGCACATCTGCCAATGTGATATACTGCATCCACTGTACCCATTGTGGCCTCCTCTACATTGGGAAAACCAAGCGGAGGCTTGGGGACTGCTTTGCAGAATACCTGCGCTCTGTTTGCAACAAACAATTGCACCTCCCAGTCACGAACCATTTCAACTCCCCCCTCCCATTCCTCAGACGACATGTCCATCCTGGGCCTCCAGCAGTGCCACAATGACGCCACCCGAAGGCTGCAGGAACAGCAACTCATATTCAGCCTGGGAACCCTGCAGCCCAATGGTATCAGTGGATTTCACACGCTTCAAAATCTCCCCTCCCCCAACCGCATCCCAAAGCCAGCCCAGCTCAACCCCACCTCCCTAACCTGTTCTTCCTCTCACCTATCCCCTCCTCCCACCTCAAGCTGCACCCCCATCTCCTACCTACTAACCTCATACAGCCCCCTTGACCTGTCCGTCCTCCCTGGACTGACCTATCTCCTACCTACCTCCACTCACCTTTACTAGCTCCATTCCCGCCTCTTTGACTTGTCTGCCTCCTCTCCACCTATCCTCTCCTCTATCCATCTTCTATCCGCCTCCCCCTCTCTCCCTATTTATTTCAGAACCCTCTTCCCCTCCCCCATTTCTGATGAAGGGTCTCGGCCCAAAACGTCAAGCTTTCCTGCTCCTATGATGCTGCTTGGCCTGCTGTGTTCATCCAGCTCCACACCTTGTTATCTTAACTGCTTCAAAACTTTGCTTGGCTTCCCAACCTACATACCCCCATTCTCCCCCACCCCCCCACAAACAAGATGCTTGACCTTCTGTAATTAGCAGGTGGATCACAGCCCACATTAAACTATTGGACATGTGTTGCCTGCTCCTCTGGGGGGGGGGGGGGGAGGGGGTGGGTGAAAAGAGACCCTGTTTAACCCATAAAGTGTCCAAACAATTTAATATCTTCCAGTTTTTCACACTGTCCACAAATATAGATTTGTAGTCTCAATGCAAGATTCGTCTCAAAAACCCTACTAAACTTCTACTTCTTCAAACGCATTCCTCAAAGTGATCTTGCTGGCTGAATGCAAAACATAAGAGATTGAAGGTGAGAATACTGCCTGCTTTTTGCAGTGGAACTGGAACCATGAGATCAGGAAAATAAATCAGGCAATACTGCTACCAGGTATATTGTGCTGCTATCAACATACTTTCCAAGAAACAGTTCTTCCAAGAAATGAAAGCAAGCCAGCCTCCCCTCAGCCTACAGTTGCACTGATCAGAACAAAGTGACCCATACCATCAAACAGTGCCAAATGATCTACAGCTTCAAGATGTTTAACTGGGCAATTTTTTTGGGGATGTGGGAGCAATTCTTAATCCAGTAAATGGAATGTTGTAACTCCCCCTTACATATATATATAGGTGCGTGTGTGTGCGTGTGTGCGCCACATACATTTGGAATTCTGGAAGTATCTCCGTTAAATTGATGCAGCGTAAAATTACACTCACCTCCTTCCCTCCCAAGAGGGTGATTGCACAATATGCCATGAGTGTGACAGAAAGAAGTGTAAGCTCAGCAAAAGTACACAACTGTGTAAGACAGCAACTTTCACGTACCTCCTTTAATCTCGTAGACTTTATTCACTATTCATTGTGCGGTCTCGACGAGTTAGGAGTAGTGCTATTACTTCCACAAATCTGACCCCAAGCATTCACACACCAACAAAACAAAAAGACAATTTGAAATTGAATGTCTTTTTTCCCTTCTGTGCTACTCAGCCAAATCAGATGAATACTGTTATCTATCTACTTAGAATTGATTCAGACATTAGCTATGTCCTACACATTCTTTAAAAACAACAACGGGTGCTCATGATGAGGAGTGAAGCTGTGCATCTCAGGAAAAGGAAGTAGATCAACATTGCTGGTGGTCGATCCTTTTACCCTGCTGACTGTTATGGCAAGGGGGAAGGGGGCTGCACTCACGTCTTTCCGCTTTCAGGATGAACATCATTATTTTTCCATCATTTTGAATAAAACTGAACATCTTTTACATCAATAGTTTTTCATAGTCTAAAATTTCGCCTCTTTCAATTTGTGTTGGTCTCTTCTCAAATATTTCCACATATAATGTTCTTTTCATGTCCTTCTGTTGTTTCAATGAATGATCTTTTGTATAAATATCATTCAGTAGCATGACGATCATTCAACTTTAACTCCACCTCTGCAATTCAAGGACCTGTTATTCCCCTCTTTACCCCTTAACTTAATTAAAATGCTCACTTCTATTTAGTTTTCAGTTCTGAAAACTTATACAAACACAAAACATTAACTTGACTTTCTTGATCTTTGCAAATTTCCAGCATATTTTATTATTTCAAGTTTCCAATTTTTTGTGGTTTCATCTCCATCTTTATATTTGAGCACTTCAAAAGATTATTTCTGTTGCTTAGAAGAAAACTCAACAGTTGAGTTGAAGCCAAAAAAATATTAACCCCATAGTACTAGGCGTTCCCAGTTTTTCCTACATTTGCTTTACAATTATCAGCAATGCTACTCTGAGTTCATACGCCATGCAATTTGTATCCTGCTACTTAAAGTTTATTCTGGCAACTCGTCTTTCACCAATCTATAAATAAGTGTTTGTCAGTCCAGACTGTTTTGATCAGTCAGTTTAAGGGGTGCAGGGTTATTTATATATAAACTGTCTGAAGAATTTGAATGTGGGTTCCCATGAGATGGGTGGTGCGTGGTGCCTGGTGTGTAGTAGGAGTTTTTTTTTTTAAAAATTCATTCATGGCAATGTGAGCTTCTTTGACTGAGCCAGATTTAGTGTCCATCTCCAGTTGTGCTTGAAACACTCCAGTCCATTTGGTGTAGGCTGACATGCAATATCATTAGGGAAGGAGTTCCAAGTCAGGAATGGTGAGGAGCCTGGAGGGGAACTTGCAGTTGGTGGTCTTATGTATCTGCCACCTTTGTCCTTCTGGATGAAAGGGTGGTTTCCAGCTTGGAAGATGCTCTCTAAAGAACCTATGAGAATTTCTGCAATGCATCTTGCAGAGAGTACATACTGCAGCTACTCCGCCTCAGTGGTGGAGGAGGTTGATGTTTACAATGTGGTGCCAATCAAGCAGATTCCTTTGTCAACGTTTATAAGTGTTGGCACTGCACTCATCCAGGCAGGTGGGGAGCATTCTATCATACCTTTGGATTGTGAACATGCTTTGGGGACACAGGAGTCAAGTTTCTCACTGCAGCATTTCTAGGCTGTAGCCTGCCTTTGTAGCCACAGTACTTATATGGCTAGTCTAGTTCAGTTTCTGGTCAATGGTAACCCCCAGGATGTTGATAGTGGAGATTCAGTAACGGTAATTATCTTAACTGTAACAAGGTCAGCCAGTTGAGCTTCACAGAATATGAATTACCTAATTGGGTCCATTAATCTGGTCCAATCAGGGAGCCCTGGCTAACAGATAAAACGGGGAGTGTCAGGGATACTGACTGAGATGAATCTGAGAAGGCTGTACTAAATTCATGGACCGTTCACGTTATTTAAAGGTTGACTTGGTGACAGGATACCAGTCTCTGTGGAGTTATTTCACTGGTGATGAGAGTAAACCACGATCCTGAAGAAACTCGCTCGCAAGTCAGCTTTGAGTTGGAGTAAGCATTTCTTACATGTTGTTTAGGAAGTTTGACTTGTTTCGATCTAGCTGTCAAAGCCTGAACCCAGTATGCAGAAAGAAAGAATGTATTTTCCAAACAAATTACATTAATTTTCACCTGCCACAATGAGTAATTCTTCTGCCGGCCTGTAGAACTGCCGCTTTTTCTGTTAGTAGAAGCCAAACTTTCCCTTAGGCACAAGATACCAAAACCTTTCAAGAATTGATGGGCATAGTTAAAACAATAATACAATCCCAGACCTCCTCTAATTCTGAGACACTAAACTGGTTTTACTCAGCAATTCAAGAACAAGGGAAGCCACATTGCGATTTCTGACTAGGTTAAGATGACTAGCAGAAGTCTGTGACTTTGGTTTAACACTCAAAGATGCTTCGAGACCATTTGGTATGTGGGATTAATGATGTAACTATGCAAAAATGTTGACTAGGTGAAGCCCAACTGGACTTCAAACAGACACTCCAACTAGCTCTATCATCAGAAGACGTGGCAAGTGGAGCTTATGAGTTACAGCGTATTTCAACTGAAGTGGACACTCGCCCATCCGACTGAGCTTGGAGAACACCACATGAGTGAAGACAATCGCATAGCCTCATTAAAAAGGACATATCCTAAAGACCACAACTCTAGGTCAGCCCACAGGAAAACCCCACAACAAAGCCAAGCCTCAGCCAAATGCTTAAAATTTTTTTCAGGATCCTGGCTGGCAATTGCCAGTACACAGACTTGGGACAGCAATAATGAATCCTACTAGAACTGAATTGAGTAAGAGAACTCATAGGCCGGTATCCAGGAGAGTGCACGCCCTGGAAAGTCCACCTACATCTGGTTTGGAACAGTTAAGTTGCTTAGCAATGTCCAAATCAGAACTAAAAGAAATATCTAGTTATGTGGTCATCCAGTTCTAATGGAGTTAATACTAGCACGGCCATATTATTTCTAACAAAATAACCTCTGGACTCCAGCCCTTCACTTTACACAAGATCTCAGCCAGGCTGAGAACCTATACCGGGGAATTTTACAGATTAAGGGTACAACTTCAGTTCCGGTCTCTTACAAACAGCAGCTGGTTCAGTTACCAGTGAGTGTGTAGTAAGAGGCTCAGGCTGAAAAACCTTGATGGGGCAAAATTGGTTATGACAGATTCATCTAGATTGAAAAATGTTGAGCGAATTATAAAACGGCTGCCCGAGTGAAGTCTGAACTAAACACCCTGAAGTCTTCCAGGAATCATAATCATGGAATCCCTGCAGTATGGAAGCAGGCAATTCCACCTATTGAGTCCACACTGATCCTCCAAAGTGTATCCCATTCAGACCCAATTTATCCTTGTAACCCTGCATTTTCCATGACCAATCCACCTAATTTGCACATGCTGATCTGGGAGAGAAAATGGGAACACCTAGAGGAAACCCACACAGATACAGAGAGATATGTGCAAATTCCACACAGACAGTTGCCCAAGGGTAGAATCAAACCCAGGTTCCTGGAGCTGTGACGCAGTAGTGCCAACCACTGAGCCACCATGCCACCCAGATCGTAGAACTATCAAAAGGGGCCAAGGCCACCTTGCATGTTGACTAGGAGGCAATTCCACAATTCTGCAAGGCCTGCCTAGTGCTATCTGCCTTACTGGCAAAAGTAGAGGCAGAAACCAGGAGGCTGGAAAGCGAAGCAATCATCAAACCAGTCCAGTTTGTGGAATAGGCAGCACCAGTCGTACAGATTTTGTAGCCCAATGGGTTGGTTCACCTTTGTGGGGGATTTTAAACAAATAGTAAACTGCTTTTTGCATCTGGATAAAATAGCCAATCCCTCGGATACAGGACTTATATGCAAAGCTGGCAGGGGAGCTGTCCTTCACAAAGCTGGACATGAGCCACATTTACTTGCAATTGCATTTAGACCAGGATTCCCATAAGTATGCCAAAATTAATACCCACAAAAGGGCTTGTACCAATGAGACTGCCTTTTGGGGTATAGTCAGCCTGCTCAAGTTTGCAGTGGATGATAAAGAACATTTTGCAAGGTCTACCTCAGGTCACCATTTACCTAGATGACCTAATAACAGGAAAAATTAATAAAGGAACACTTGGAGAACTTGGATACAGTCCCAAGGCATTTTTCCAGAGCTTACATATGCTTAAGAAGGGAAAAACGCATGCTCAAAGCCCTCCCTCAGTGACCTACCCGGGCTACAGTGTTGACAAAAATCGGGTGACACCTGTTGGAAGATAAAAGGTGAAGGCAATCAAAAAAGTGCCCTAGCTCCCATGCCTGTACCAGAGCGTAGGTCTTGCCTTGGGCTGATGAATTATTATGGAAAGTTCACACATAACCTGGCCTCCATCCTGGCACCTTTGCATCAACTCTTTAATAAGGGTCAGCCTTAGAAATGGTTGTATAGACAAACCTGAGCTTCCAGTGAAGTTAAACAGCTCTCATCCTCTGATGTGTTAGCACACTATGAGCCCAAGAAACATCTGATATTGACATGTTACAGAGATAGTAGGAACTGCCGATGCTGGAGAATCTGAGACAAGGTGTAGAGCTGGATGAACACAGCAGGCCAGGCAGCATCAGCAGAGCAGGAAAGCTGACATTTCGGGTCTAGACCCTTCTTCAGAAAATCACAAGCTTTTGTATTTTCTGAAGGGTCTAGACATGAAACGTCAACTTTCTTGCTCCCCTGATGGTGCTTGGCCTGCTGTGTTCATCCAGCTCTACACCTTGTCGTCTCTGGTATTGACATGTGATGCCTCCCTGTAAGGCATCAGGGTAGTATTAGCTCATACATCTCCCAATGGAGAGGAACTTCCAATAGCACATGCATCCAGGACTGTGGTTATTGCAGAGCATCAATACACAATAGAGAAAGGAAAGTTGGCAGTCATATCTGGAATCAGAAAGTTCCACCAATACCTGTTATGGATGCAAATTTGTGATAATAATGGATTGCACACCCCTTCTTGGTCTGATTTTAAAAAAAAGTACAAGACAGTGCCACCCATACCTTTGGGCTGCATTCAGTGGTGGGCTCTAACACTAAACGCTTACAATTATAAAGTTAGAACACCGTCCAAGAAGACAGGTAGTGAATATGGATGCATTGAGCCACCTCCCATAGGCAGATACACCACTGGTAGTACACCAAATAGAACAGTATATAATGATATTAAATTTTCTGGACATAAACCCCACCCCAGTCACAGCTGACAATGATGTAGAGATGTCAGTGTTGGACTGGGGTGGACAACGTCAGAAGTCACACGACACCTGGTTATAGTCCGACAGGTTTATTTGAAATCACAAACTTTTGGAGCACAGCCCCTTCGTCAGATGCCACGAGTGAGAAGAGCACACAGACACACCGTTTACAGGTAGAGAGATCAAAAGATCCTACAACTAGTGAGAGTGGAGTGTCAGATAGTAACACTCTTGGTCACCTACTTTGTTACTACCTGACGTGTGAGTGGCATGTCAGGAAGTGGCATGTGAGGAAAAAAAAAGTACGTCAAAAAACCAGGGAAGACAGGAACAAACAGAAAACGAGGTAGGACTGATAAATTGAACCGCATTTGTGTCAATGCGAGATGTCTAACAGGTAAGGACGATGAATGCAGGGAGTGGCTCGGAACATGGGACAGGGGGATCGTAGCTAGTGCAGTGATGTGGCTTGGGGATGGGCGGGAGGAGGCGGAGGATCTTGGGAATACATCCAGGCAAGTTATTTGGGTGGAACTGAGAAATAAGAAGGAAAGGGATAATCACCTTATTAGGATTGTACTATAGACATCTCAAAAGTCGGCAGGAAATTGAGAAACAAATTTGTAAGGACATCTGTTATCTGGAAGAATAATAGGGCAGTTATGATAGGGGATTTTAAACTTTAAAAACATAGACTGGGACTGCCATAGGTGTTAAGGGCTTGGATGGAGAGGAATTTTTTTTAAGTGTGCACAAGAAACTTCTTATTCAGTAGGTGGATGTATCAGCAAGAGAAGCAGCAAAACTTGACCTACTCTTGGGAACTAAGGCAGGGCAAGAGACTGAGGTGTCAGAGGGGCCAGTGACCATAATCCTATTAGTTTTAAAACAGTGACGGAAAAGGATACACTGGATCTAAAAAGTTACAGTTCTAAATTGGAAGGCAGCTAATTTTGACAGTATTAGGCAAGAACTTTCAAAAGTTGACTGGGGGTGGATGGTTGCAGGTAAAAGGGATGGTTGGAAAATGGGAAGCCTTCAAAAGTGAGATAACAAGAGTCCAGAGGCAATATATTCCTGTTAGGGTGAAGGGCAAGGCTGGTAGGTGTATGAAATGCTGGATGACTAGAGAAATTGAGAGTTTGGTCAAGAAGGAAGTACATGTCAGGTACAGACAGCAGAAATCGAGTGATTCCTTGCAAGGATAAAGGCAGTGAGTATACTTGAGAGGGAAATCAGGAGGGCAAAAAGGAGACATTAAATAGCTTTGGCAAATAGCGTCAAGAACAAAAGGGTAACTAGGGAGAGAATAAAGCCCCGTTAGGATCAGCAAGGCCAGTTATGTGTGGAACCACAGGAGATACTAAATGAGTATTATGCATCAGCATTTACTGTGCAGAAGGATATAGAAGATAGAGAACATAGGGAAAATAAATAGCTACATCTTAAAGTGTCCGTATTACGGAGGTGGTGGTGCTGGATGTCTCAAAACGCATAAAAGGTGGATAAAATCAGAGACCTGATCGGGTGTACCCTAGAATTCTGTGGGGAGCTGGGGAAGAGATTGCTGGGCCCCTTGCCGAGATATTTGTATCAGCGATAGCCACAGGTGAAGTACCAGAAGCCTGGAGGTTGGCTAACAGGGTGCCACTATTTAAGATAGTAAGGAGAAGCCAGGGAACTATAGACTGGTGAGCCTGACATCAGTGGCGGTAAGCTGTTGGAGGGAATTCAGAGGGACAGGATTTACATGTATTTGGAATGGCAAGGACTGATTAGGGATAGTCAACATGGCTGTGTACGCAAAGTAGTGTCTCACTAACTTGATTGAGTTTTTCGAAGAAGTAATGAAGAGGACAGATGAGGGCAGAACAGTGGACATAATCTCTGTGGACTTCAGTAAGGTGTTCAACAAGGTTCCTCGTGGTAGACTGGTTAGGAAGGTTAGACCACATGGAATACAGGGAGAACTAGCTATTTGGATACAGACTGGCTCAAAAAGGTAGGAGACAGAGAATGGTGGTGGAGGGTTGCTTTTCAGCCTGGAGGCCTGTGACCAGCGGTGTGCCACAAGGATCGGCGCTGGCTTCACTGCTTTGTTATTTTATATAAGCGATTTAGTTGTGAATATGGGGAGGTATGGTTTGTAAGTTTACAGATCACACCAAAATTGGAGGGGTTGTGGACAGCAAAAATTGTTACCTCAGAGTACAATGGGATCTTTATCAGATGGACCAATGGGCCGAGAAGTGGCAGATGGAGTTTAATTTAGATAAACGCAAGGTGCTGCATTTTGGAAAAGCAAATCAGGGCTGGACTTATACACTTAATGGTCAGGTCCTGGGGAGTGTTGCTGAACAACACCACCTTGGAGTGCAGGCTCGTCGTTACTTGAAAGTGGAGTTACAGGTAAATAGGATAGTGAAGGTATTTGGTATGCTTGCCTCTACTGGTCAGCACATTGGAGTATAGGAGTTGGCAGTTTACGTTGTGGTCGTACAGGACATTGGTTGGGCCACTTTTGGAATACTGCGTGCAATTCTGGTCATCCTGCTATAGGAAGATGTATCGAGACTTGAAAGGATTCAGAAAAGATTTAAAAGGATGTTGCCAGGGTTGGAGGGTTTGAGCTACAGGGAGAGGCTGAGGCTATTTTCCCTGGAGCATCAGAGGCTAAGGGGTGATCTTGGAGGTTTATAAAATGATGAGGGACCTGGATAGGATCTTTTCCCGGGTAGGGGAGTCCAAAACTGGAGGGCACAGGTTTAAAAGGTGAGAGGGGAAAGAAGATTTAAAAAGAGACATAAGGGACAGCTTTTTCATAGAGGGTGTATGGAACGAGCTTCCAGAGGAAGTGGTGGAGGCTGGTACAGTTACAACATTTAAAAGGCATCTGGATGGGTTTATGAAAAGCAAGGGTTAAGAGGGATATGGCCAAATGCTGGAAAATGGGACTAGATTTGTATAGGATATCTGGTCAGCAGGGACAACTTGGACTGAAGGGTCCGTTTCTGTGCTGTACATCTCTGACTCTATGACTCCACGTTGGTCAGATGATTGGTCTGGTGGCCAGGCCTGGATGCAGATGTAGCCATGTTGGTGGGGCAGTGCCAAGTGCCAACAAGGACAGAAAACATCGCCAACTTCACCACATCCACAGGAAATGCCAGGTAAACCTTAGACTCAGTTGCATGCCGACTATGCAGGTCCTTTCTTGGGTTCAGTGTTCTAGTCATTGTAAATGCCCACTGAAAGTGGTTGGACACACATATTGGTAGAAGACTGGTTAACCTTGTTAAGTCCAATCTTCCTGGACCCAGTTTGGGTGGGGGAGTGGTGAAGGAGGAGGGTGAAACGGCATCATGAATGCCAATGCCCAACACAAGACTCCAGAGCGAGAGCAAGATGATTGGTCCAAGAGGCCCTACATGGCTAAGAGGCATGATCGATGCGACATCAGGGCCAGTGACGTATAAAGTTTGGACAGGTGCGATAGTCCTAAACCAGTATGTGGGCCGTATGAAAGCCTCAAATTCGCAAATGGTGCAGGAGCAAATAGTGTGCCACAGTGGTTAGCACTGCTGCCTGGCAGCACCAGGGACCTGGGTTTGATTCCACCGAGGCCACTGCGTGTGGCGTTTGCACGTTCTCCTGGTGTCTGAGTGGGTTTCCTCCAGGTGCTCCAGTTCCTCCTCACCATTCAAAGACGTGCAGGCTAGGTGGATTAGCCATGGGAAATGTAGTGTTACAGGGATACAGTAGCGGTGGTTGTGGGTGGGATGCTCTTCAGAGGGTTGGTGTGGACTCAATGGGCCAAATGGCCTGCTTCTGCACTGTGGCGAATCTACGCCCCATCCCTCAGAACAATCGGAAAGGCTGCCAGAACCTGTAAGATTCACTCTTTCTGTCAAGCCTTCCTACGTCCTCAGAATCAAAAGATGGACATGATGGATGTAGTCACCTTGGCACCTTTGCCAAAGGAAGAGAGAAATTCTATTGACAGGCTCTTAGTGCAAGAGGTGGGATCCTGTGCATTACATGCTATCTATATTGGAAGCCATTTCAGAGGAACCTGACCCAGTGCTAAAACACCCCAGGAAGGTCTCAGGAGGAGGACCGGACTATGCCCATAGTCGGAAGAGGGATATAATGATGGTATTAAGGCCAGCAGCTCATAGAATGAGTTCCCTGATTGAGGCTGTTAATCTGATCCAATCAGGGAGACCTAGCTGACAGATAAAAGGAGAGTGTCAGCGATACTGACACTCTGACAGCTAGCCCTAAAGTCAAGGTCTGTTTGTGTGTAAATAAAGGGTGACTTGGTGACAGGATACCAGCCTCTGTGGAGTTATTTTATTAATGTCACTATTGAGAAGCAGTGGTTAGATTTTGCTCTTCCTGAATATGGTCATTGTCTGGTATTGCGTATGGCTGTTACTGGTGTTTTGTCAACCCAAGCCTGGATATTTTCCAGGTCCTGTTGCAACTGGATATGAACTGCTTCATTAAAAGATGGTTGGAGTGCATGAAGCACATATGGCTGCTCACAGTTGGTGGTGGTGACAAAGCTAGAGAAAACTCAAAACAGAAGGGGAATTCAACAACAAAGTTACTCTGGCTGGCAAAACAGTTTCCGTGAGGGATAGAATGGGGGCAGCAAGACTGGGAAGCCATGAAAAGTGGAGCTGGCGTGGAAAGAGGAGGACAGGATGATGGAATTGGTCAAGGGTTTCAAAATGTCAAGGTACAACTTTATTATTCAAAAAAGTTTTATTCTTTGTGCTAAAAATGATTCCCTAAATTAGAATGAAAAACGTTTTATTAAAAAGTTTAAAGTAAATTAACATCAGATGAATCAACATTTTCAGAAGGCTTACATCTTCCAGTGTTTCTACACTGATTCCAATGGGCATAATTGCACTGCATAAACTTAAGACTCAAAAGAAAAAAACAGTTATAATGTTGCAGAAAAATAAACTTGAATCCTAAACAAGGACATTGCCATGGAACAAGATTGCACAGAAGCCATATTCGTCCATGATAAATACTGAAACAGCCAATTAAAACAGGCAAATTTTCAAATATTTATTTCTCAAACAATGTTGTAAACCTGGCTTTTCAACTCAAGCAAGCAGTTTCCAATTTGACTATCATACTTCTGGTTATAAGTCACAAGACGAGATTCCTAAAAAAGATAAATGTAAATTTTATTAAGCCTGTTTTTACTTATCAGTAAATAACAGATTCAAATTGGCTGAGAAAGTCAAGTGTCTGATGAAACAATAACTAGAAATCCAATATTTAAAGGAAATAGTGCTGCTAATATTAACTTGACTGCAAATTTCTTGCAGGTTGCTGCTGTTCCTGAAAAGAAACTACAGCTTCAGCTAAAACATCCAAGAAGCTCATGGTGAACTTGTGGGAGAACACTCAGCATTGCCAACTGATTGCGAAGCGAGCAATCCCAATGACAAATATGATGCAGACTCAATGGGTTGACAGTTTCTATTCAGTATATTTACCTAGTTTTTAACTTATTGGCTGCTCTTTAAATCCATTTACAATATATAAGCAATTTTTCAAAAAAAAACTTCAACTAATATTCCCATACCAAACCCATTCTGATACAACGCTGCAAGTTTTTCCGAAGAATGGAGAAGGGAATTATTCAAACTTACAAACTGAATTCTGTAACATTATGCAATGCATTCTTGTTAAACATTAGTTAGATATTCATAACCAGGGAAACCAATAATTTCCCTGGAATATACATATAATAAAAGTGAGCTGTTTGACTCTGAAAGAAGGAAGTCAGATTTAAACTCTTGAAAGAGTAAAAAAATTTATCACCTCCAAGAAGCTTTTTAATTATCAGCTCCCGCAATACTGAGAAATTGGGGGAAAAAGTGTTACTGTATGTGAAAGTTACTTGCTTTTAAAAAAAATTGTATTTAGGGCATTTCTCTTGACCAGACTTCAAGTGTTTTACAGCCATTGAGACTTCTGAAGTGTAATCACTGTTTTAACGTAGTAAGTGTGGCAGCAAATAGCAAGCTCCAATAAACAGCAATGCAATCATGACCAGATAATCATCTTTTTGTGATCCTGATTGAGGGATAAATATTGGTCAGGATACCAGAGAGAACTCCCTTATTCCTCTATGAAACAGTGTCATGGGAACTTCTTCCACCCAGTTACCAAACTTTTAAGATATAACAAAATTTCGTAAAGTAAGGCTACCTGTGTCAGGCGTTAGGCTAGAATTATTTGGCTAACACTGATACGAGGGGAAAAAAAATTGTGCTAAACAATAACTATTTACCTTCCAATTTAAATTTCAGAAGCAATAGTAATATGCTGTTGAAAATGAAGGTGCAAGGGCGAAGCACAATCTGCTGTTACACTCGACATGATACCATTTCCCAAGAATATCAATGAGAACATCAATAATTATGATGGGAAACATCTGGTACTTAAAGGTAAAAGTATTTATAGTTTGGAGTTTGTGCAACAAAATATGGAATAGAGTATCTATTATCCAAGTTACAAAATGGAAGATAGACATTTGCAGGGAAAGAAAATATTTTTTGAAAAAAGTTCCTTTTAATGGATAGAGAATGATACCAGGAAAGGGAGGGGTGGAGTTTAAAAAAAAAGTGAAAAAGGAATGTCCACCTGTTCACAGAATTTCCTCGAACAGGCCTCTAACAAAACAAGGCTAATTCGGTCATGCCCACAATCAAAAAGATGCAAAAGAAAACTTCTACACTCAGTTCAGCTCCACAGCAGCCACTGCTGCCTCAGGGTTTGTAACCTTCAATTTGGAAAGCCCTACATTAATGTGTACATGCAAATCAAATGGTCAATATCACACACCAAATAATGCTTCATCCAATACCTAGGCACAGGTTTGGAGACAGTAAGGACTGTAGCTGCTGGAAGACAAATTCAGTATAGGATATGAAGCTGGTAAAGCACAGCAGGTGAGACAGCATCCGAGGAGCAGGCAAGTCAATGTTTTGGCCCGAAACATTGACATTCCTGCTCTTCAGATGCTGTCTCACCTGCTGTGCTCTTCCAGCTTCACATCTATTGACTTAGGCACAGGTTTGTTTCGTAAGAAAAAAAAAGTCAACTTGGGAGATAAATCACAATGACTTCTGTAGCTTTCCTCATCGCTATAATAGGAGGAGCCCCAGCAGAGACTTGGGAACAAAAATCGGAAATTGCTGGAATAAACTCAGCAAATCTGGCAGCATCTGTGGAGAGAAAATTTCAGGTCAGTGACCCTTCAGAATTTGAAAACCGTGACTGCCCACTGACTTTGACTGGAATTTTATCTCCCCGCCCCGACTACCATCACTTCCCTCCAGCTCCCCAAAGACATCAACTTCTAGCGAAATATAGCTCCTCTGAAGTGAAGCACATTGTCAATAGCTTTGTCCACGCATTTATTATTTGTATATTAGTTCTGACAGGAGGTGTTAGCAAGTTATTTAGGTAAGACATCACAACTGGCCATGTCTCAATATCTACCTGCATCCTCTTATAGTAGGGATCTTGTGTGCAAATTAAGAGCAAAAGCCTTGGGCAACTTCTTCCTCACTATCCCAGTGGCACAATTAGAGTACAGCACCTGAGATCAGTTGTTATCTCGGTATAAAGGATCACACAACTTGGAGCCTTCCTGGTCTATAGAATGGAACTACTGGAGAATGAGAAAATTGAACATTTTTAATGAAAGCTGAGAACTTCTTTATAATATACTAACAGGCAAGCTGTTTATAAGAAAACCACCTGAAGGTTCCTTCTGGACTTGTTTTTAACTGAAGCTATAAAATTATGATAAATTCCTGCGTCTCAAAAGAAAAAGAGCTGTCATGAGCATTTGATAATTCTTAATTTCAAAATGCTAGAAAACCTTTACTTCCCTCTTGATCTTGATAACAAAGATGATTCTTTAATAGGAATACAATTCCACAGAATTCATTCATTCAGCAAATAGCCTTGTTCATGTAAAAGTCTTGACAGTGAATGCTGGCACGAGAGGGGAGTATGGAGCTGACCAAGATGATACCCCAACTATGAATGGGCACAAAATACATGGAAATTATTACATTAAGCACAGTCAAAAACCACTAGCAGCCTTCTGAATATGTTCAATGACTTACCACCACAGTAATTGAACTAAAAGAATAAAACTTCTGATGTATCAAGGCAAATTTAACTTTGACAGCTGACTTATCCAGTATTGCCATCAGCTGGGATCATATCACTACCACCTTCAATACAGCAACAAAAAAAAGGGAAGGGCAGCAAAGCTCATATCTCAGAATTTTAAAAAGCTGGTAGAGGAACAAGGAGGGGCAATATAAAGTAAGGACAGCATTGTAAGGAGCAGAGAGCTGCTGTTAGTTGGAGGGAGGATGGCGGGAGGTGGTAGGTCACATTCAGAAGGCATACAGATCCTGGGTTTTATCAATAGGACATAAATACAAAACTAAGAATACCACAATAAACCTGCATATAAAACACTGGTTGAGGCTGAACCAATGCACAAGGTTGTGTTCTGGACACCACAATTTAGTGTGGACATGAAAGCATTAGATAGGGTGCAGAAAAACATTCAGGAGAATGTTTCAGGGATGGGGAAGCTTGGGGCTGTTCTTCTTCCAGGAAACTTAAAAAAAAGTAGTTTGATAGAGCCATTCAAAATCATGAGGGATCTGGAAAGAGTAGATAGAGAGAGAAACTGCTCCTATTTGTCACAGGACTAAGAACCAGAAGAGATAGCAAGAACTACTGATGCTAGAGTCAGAGTCAGAGTCAGACTCTAACAGTATGGAGTTGGAGGAACACAGGTCAGGCAGTCGATGTTTTGGGTCAGGACCCTTCTTCAGAACTGGGGAGGGGGGAAAAAAAGGGAGCTGGGAAATAAATAGAGGCCGGAGGGGTGGGGCTGGGGAAGGTGGCTGGAATGGTGATAGATGAGTGCAGGTGGGGAGTGATCAGTGGGGAGGATAGGTGGGGGAAGAAGATGGACAACACGTGTCATGTCAAGAAGGTGGGGATGAGAGGGTGGGTGGTTTGGACGTGGAATGAGGCAGGTTAAGATTTTACTACACGCCTGAACATAGAATTCACAAAAAAAACCGAGCTGTAAGGCTCCCAAGGTGGAACATAGGAGGTGTTGCTCCTCCAGTTTGCATGTGGCATCATCATGTTACTGGGAGGAGGCCCAGGATGGGCATCTCACCCAGAGAGTGGAAGGGGGAGTTAAGATGGCTGGCGACCAGAAGGTGTCGTCAATTAAAATCGCCGATGCTCCACAAAATGGTCGGAGTCTGTGCTTGGTCTCACCACTGTAAAGGAGGCCAGACAGAGAGCAACAGATACAGTAGACCAGGTTGGAGGATAGACAGGTGAACTCCTGTCCGATAATGGAAAGTTTGCTTTGGGCCTTGGATGGAGGCGAGGGGTGGTGTAGCACTTCCTGCTGTTGTGGGGAAAGGTGCGGGTGTGGTGGGGTTAGTGGGGAGAGTGGAGCAGGGATGAGGGAGTCGTGAAGTGAACAGTCCCTACAAATGGCAGATAGGGGTGGGGAGGGAAAATCTGATCGTAAGTGGCAGAGGATGATATGCTGGATGCGGAGGTTGGTGGGGTGGTATGAGAGGACCAGGGGGATTCTGTCTTTAATTTTTGTCGGGGGGGGGTGTTGAGGGCAGAAGTGCAGGAAATGCAAGAGATGCAGTTGAGGGCATTTTTGATCACTGGAGGGGGGCAATTGCGGTCCTTGAAATAGGAGAACCACAGGACACCAATTTAAAAGGTGACGGAAACAAAAATGTAGGAACAATGTGTGGAACGGCACTTTTTTAAAAAAATTACACAGCAAGGATTACATTGCACAGGATCTGGACTGCACCATTTGGCAGGATGTTCACGACAGGTTCAAAAAAGCAATTGAGAGCTGGCACAAACTCAAATGGATTGAATAGCTTCCTTCTGTGTTGCAACCATTCTATTATTCTATGCCAAAAGTACACCTCTTACCTGAAATATAACCACGACCATTGCAGTCTTCTATGTCCATTTTCAAAGTGCTGTGCTAGAAGTATATTAAAAAAAAGAAGAGAAAATGTTACACATCTGTTCCATACATCAATGGGGTCTCAAACTTTCATGTATTAACTGCAGAAGTGTCAGCTATCAACCTCACCCCAAAAATTCCAGAAAAAAAAAAGTGATATTGCTGAACCCCTGGTTATTGTATTTTAAATCACCATGTTGCTGATATTTCTGTACACAGTTCAACTTGCAAATAAATTTGGGCAAATAATCTTGATCCAGAAGTCCAACAGCATATTTTTTTTTCCACTTCATGAGGCAACGTGACAACTTAAGGACATTCCAAGTATTCTCTAATTGTTGAGCAACAGCTATGCTAATCCATTTGCCTTGGAGAAGAGACACATACTTTTGGAAACTTTAAATACAAGAAAGGAGCTTGGGGGTGGGGGGTGTGTGAAGAAAAGCCCACCCAAAGAGTATTTCTCTAGCTAATGTAACTCTTTGCACGTATCTTTTAGAAGTAATGTGTATAGCAATTCAAAGCCTCTACAACACAAGCATTTTATGCAAATACCAGGAACATTGTACTTTAATTCACCATCATGTTCAAGGGTAAGTAGGGATGGGCCGTAAAATGCCAGCCCAGCCAGTAACACATCTCGCAAATGAATAAAAAGCGACGATAGGTATGCAGTTAAAATGAAGTACTCTAATATTCTGTAGCTTTCGTACGTTTAAACGCTAGCTGTCCCAAAATAAAAATCAATGACTTCATCACTTCAGATGCAACCACTTTGAATCTCATTTTGCCATTCTAAAAAAATTCTCTGTAGTCTCTGTGGTGTAGATACACTCACAGCTCTCTAAAGGAAGGAGTTTCTGGAGCAAAACTTGAACCAACCACCTTCTGACTCAGGAGGGGAGGGTCTTATCAACTGAACACCCTATATATATATATATATATATATATATATATATATATATATATATATTAAATAAAGGATTATACAACAAGCAACACAGGGCTATGAGCCACTATGGATTGGACATCAATGCTAGTACAGCATCGGCAGAAAAGCGTAATAATGTTACTTTAAGCAACTGACGTGACAAATGTACAAAATGCATTCATGCTCAAAACTATGCAATCACCAAGTGATTCAGGATTAAAATATAAAGTTTATAGCACCCTATAAGCAGGCACTGTATGGTTTAGATTTGTTTTTGTATCCACACAAAACTAAGAATTACAAACAAATATAAACTATTTATCGAAAAAGAAATCAGTCAAGGTTGGGCTATTTAACACTGCGAAATTTAAAATCTTATGTAAAATTTGAAATCACATGCAGATCCCAGATGGAGAAACTAAGTATTAAATACATCAGTCAACAAGTTTAACACATAGCCCAGACAGCACAAGCTTCCAGCTCTTTGTCTTTTTAAAAAGAAACCACTCAAGCGCTTTTTTTTAAAAACCTAAAATTAAAAGTATTTAATTAAGAGACAATAGAAAAATTAGAGAAATAACTCAACTAAATGATGAAGTCTTAAAAAAAAAAAAAAACACACACAACACCTGTTCATTCACATCAGGTACAAGTCTTTTAAAATAGAAACCACAGAGACAGTAAGGAAGTGAACGGTAATCAGTAAATTTAGTTGAAATAACAGCAATTCTCTTGACAGTACTGGAATGACCTGACAATTACAATTCAAACTAATAATTGCCAGCAGAAATTCTGTGAGAAAATCATGTTTTGTTTGGTAGAACATGAAACTAACTTTGATGTATCTCTAAATAACCCAAAGTAAATTACTTTGATCAAATTATGGAATATGTAGAAGCTCTGATCAAAAAAGGTCAGAGATGTCAACTTTACAGACAACAGTAAAGTAGAACATATTTTTCCAAGAATTTAAAACCTGTCAATGAAAGATTCTGTACTTACAGGGTGAATGCTGGGATTCGACATCATGTGCACTCTCTTGTTGCTGGTGTGGTACAATGGAGACTTCTAGATTTTCTTGCTATGCACTGTGTAGTTGCTTGAATGCAACAAGTGACTTTGCAATGAAGGAAATGGACTATAATAATAGTTGAATGGCAAAGCAGATTTTGACGTAATCAATGGCTGCTCTCTGACTCATTTGCTATCCAGCTTTTCAAGTTAGAAATTACTAGGCACAACAGAAGCATGCACTTTGGTATAAAAGATGTGGCTCTCCAATAAGTTGGAAATGCTTTAGCTATTTTAAAAAAAACAAAAATCAGCAATATTCAAAAGGGCAAAAGAAACATTTAGAAATACAAAGTGCTAGTTATTTTTAAAAAAACTCCATTTTTTTTTCCTATGGGCCATAAGCATCACACAAAATCACCCTACCCTTCCAAGGGAGAAGTGGGTAATGTATTTCAGAAGAGATCTGCAAATGCCACTTCAAAAGGCACCTACTCAGCACTTCTTACCAACAACTGAAGTGGAATCATTACCCTTTTCTTCCCATTTCTAACAGTGGCTTGCCTCCATTTAGCATTTTATCCCAATGGTAAAAAGATCTTGAAGACTATGGGGAGAAATTATGTACAAAAATACATTTTTCCTTCTAATCAAAAGTAGGTCTTTGGATGAAATTATTGTAACCTTAGAAGAAACACAATCACACATTTGGTGTGATTAAAGTATCAAGACATCACGAAACTCATCAGTTGCCAGCTTTGAATGGCAATCTAAGTGTACAATTGCCCTGATTGTGCAGGCTAAACCAGTAGTTATCAGAAAAACAAAACAGAATTTTAATTGAAAATGACTAATATGAAAGAAAAATGTTAGTTTGTCACAATAAATACAAGCTTCAAATCTCATCTCCTAACCATTACCAAGACCACATGCAT
Source organism: Ginglymostoma cirratum (assembly GCA_024137785.1). NCBI lineage: Eukaryota > Metazoa > Chordata > Chondrichthyes > Orectolobiformes > Ginglymostomatidae > Ginglymostoma > Ginglymostoma cirratum. Next base: position 7,217,970 of record JAHRHZ010000089.1, read on the forward strand.
CCACTTGTAACACATCCTGCCAAAAATACTGCAATCCTCAATCAAAAATTATCTCAACACCATTACCCCAAAATGTCCCTCTTTACCAGGCTCCTATTCAAAGAGTCCAACTCTTCCAGAACGCTGTTGCTTACATCCCGTCCTTATGTCCACAATGATTGAATGCCCTCAAACTTCCACTAGATGCTATATCCCTGTGCTCATTTAAAAATCACTTCCATCACCTGAGCACAGTGCATTTCCACAGCTTTCTCCAATCCATTCTTTACAATCTTTCCACTCTGAAATTCTGTGCCTCAATCACAATCACATCGGTCTATGACAAATCTCACTTGATGGCATCTTGATGTTAATCTGTTCATTTTATTGTTCAGTTTCTTGCCAACCTTTAAATCAGCCTCCTTAAATTCTAATCAACTTTGAGTGTTTGAATACTGTTGATTGGTCTTTACCCATTTAGCAACTGGAATGCTTGCACTTATGATCACTGAAATAAAGAGATTATTGCTACACGCTTAGAAAAAAAAACTCAAGCGTTTGGGAAGAGTCAGCAGTTTAATCAAAGGAAAATCACGTTTAGCCAAATCATTGGCGGTGTTTGAATTAGTAACACATGCTGTGGATCAAAAGGGAGTCCGAGGACTGATTCTATTTAGATTTCCTGAAGACATTTAATAAAGATGCCGCATTGAAGGTCACATAGAACACAAAAGCTCATGGTGTGGAGACAACATCAGCATAGATAGAAGATTGGCTGGTTGGCAAATGAAAAAAAAAAGCATTCAGAAATGGGTCTTGGTCTGATTGGGAGGATGTGATGAGTGAAGTCCTGCAAGGGTCTGTACTAGACCCTCAACTTTTAACATTTACATCAAACGCCTTATGTGAGGGGAGCCAAGGAATAGTAGATAAATTATGTTGTGACGATGACAAAGAAGTTGTAGGTTGATATTGGTAGGTTGAGTGAGTAGGTAAAAATCTTGCAGATGGGAGAATAACTTGGGAAAATGTGAAGTTGTTCACTTTAACAGGAAGAATACAAAGCAGAGTATTACTTAAATGGAAAACAATTGCAGAATTCTGAATTGCAAAGGGATTTAGGTGTTCTGCTTGATGAGTCACAAAAAGCTAATATACAGGTACATCATGTAATGAAAAAAGGCTAACAGGGTGCAATTCTTTATTGCAAGAGGAATTGAAAATAAAAAAAGGATGTCATGCTTCAGCTACGCAGAGCATTGGTCGGAGCATATCTTTAATACTATATGCGGTCCTGGTCTCCTTATTGGAGGGAAGATGAAAGCATTGAAAGGCCATTCAAAAGCAGTTTACTAGTTTGATACGCAGTGTGAGCAGATTGGCTCAGGAGGATAGGACAGACATGCTGGGCTTGTTTCCACAGTAGAGTAGAGGAAGAAGCGACTTGAAGTATATAACATCCTGAACGGTTTTGACAAGGTGGGCAAGAAAAGGGTGCTTACTCTTGTTTGGAGGGGCGGTGCGGGAAGACAGACTTGAATTAGGGGTAACCCTGTTAGAACAAAGGTTGGGAGAATTTCTTTTCTCTCAGAGGGTTGAAAGCCTTCTGAAATAGCGTTCCGAAGTCAGTGGAGGTGGGGTCACCGAATATTTTTAAAAACAGACGTCGATCCATCTTGTTTGGCAGGGAAAACAGAGGGCTATCAGAGAGAGATGGAAATTGGATTTTGAAACACATACAGATCAGCCATAAATGGGTTATCAAATGGCAAGGCAGGGTCAAGGGCTGAATGGTCTGTTTCTGCACCTATTTCACATGCTTGCATAATTGATAAATGAACCAGAGTTTCATCATGCCTTGTGCTATCTAAAGGCAAGCCCTTGACTCGTGGTCTGATGCACATCAGAGTTTTTATTCTTCTTAGTTTTGCAAGTGGTGGTTTTCTATCGTCTTCCACACTCCAGTTTATGACAACGAAGTAGGTCCCAAGTCTACCTCAGCTGAACCTGCACCATTGGTTATTAACCTGAATCACTTGCTAACCATCTAACCAAATGAACTAAAAACGCCCCTCTTGTTGTACTCCAATTCAAATAAGTAGAATCTTTCACATGAAGAATTACATAAATCAAATGGAAGTGATACTTGGAAACTTGCAATATTGTTTTGCTCAATTCCCTATTTTGAAAACAAAATGGCCAATTTAAAGCAAACTTGTTGGATCACCACTCAACTACTTTACTGTCTGGCATTCCACATCAATTAGTAGAAAAAGACTGGACTCAAAAAAAGTCTACATAAAATGAATAAAAATAGCTTCACTTTGAATAGCATTAAGTTTTTAAAAAACCTAAACGATATGATCAAACTGTCCTACAAAACAATTCATGGAAACCACTTTTGTGATTGGCCAGATTCCCTTAAGCTTTAGTTTTTTTTTGCAATATATGAAAAAGGACAAATTGAATTGTTTACAGTTGCGGTTCCAACCACCATAATGTAGGGGATAATTAGAATTATTGTAACACTATGTAATCTCCAATTTCAGTACAGACTGATAAATGTTTAAAAACAGATTTAAACTCATTAACTCCTGAACGATTGACACTTCAAAACCGCATGCTTCAAAAAAGTTTCCTGTAATAAATCACCAAAAGCACTACTGAACTAAAGACTAATTTCTTTTTGTAGGCTACTTTTATTTTAAATTACTGAGAGGAACATTCTCCTATCATTCTCATCACCCATTACACTCTCCACAAGATTACAGTCCTTCGAACCAGTTGCCCACAGCTGCCCCCAGTTTTCAATGGGTTCTTGTATCCCCACTGGGTAGAACTTCAAATGACCATCACCAAGCTCAGGAAAGTGCCTTTGAATGCTTCTTTAAATTCACCACTAGCAGTAAAGTTTGTTTCAATAATTCTCATACCTGGGCTTCTCTCAGTATCTGTAAAAGGCTGCAGGATGCATCTCATTACTAGAGATGGCCTCCATCCCAAATCCAGCAGACAAGATCAAGGAGCCTTTTCTCTCTCTTGACCACACAGAGCTTCTGCTGTCCATCTTCGATCATTATTATTTTGGGAAGTTTGTAAACTAATTTCAAAGTAGTTTCCTCTGTCCTATTTCCAGTGACGATTCACAGCACAACTGTTTACAACTCAATACCTATGACCACCCTGCTGGGACTTTGGAAGGCTTGGAATCTACTCATTGCAAACGCAGATGCTGTTGCAGTTGTCTCCAAGCATAAATATTTGCCCCTTGTCCGTAAAACAACGCAAGCCTTCCTTTGATCTCTGGCAATCAAAGCACTTAGACTTAAGCATTTAAACGGACATTTTCCTCGATACGAGTTTAGAAGGAGGGTCACTTGACCCGAAACGTTAACTCTAATTTCTCTCCACACTTGCTGCCAGACCTGCTGAGCTTTTCCAGCAATTTCCATTTTTGTCTCCAAGTCAGATTGGGATGTCTGGTCGGAGCAAAAGAGTTGGACCGAAGGGTCTGTTTCCGTGCTGTATGATTCCATGACTTATACTTCCCTTAAAAAAAAAAAAAAAAAGGTTCGATCTCACTGATTTTATTTCCCTAGCCTGTTGAAGAATGGGGAAAGAGATGCATATACATCATACGTGTGACATCAGTACAGCACACACAACATGCATGCAAATTCTTGATATATGGACAGACAAAACAGGAGATGGAGACCATTTGGCACCTTCAGCCTACTCTGCCATTCAATAAGATCAACGCTGGTCTGTTTGTATTTTGAGTTCCACATTCCCATCTACCCCAATAACATTTAATTCTCTTGCCTGACATGAATCTATGTATTGCCTTAAAAATATTTAAGATCCCATCTCAATGGCCTTGAGGCAGAGAGTTTTCTGAAGTCACACAATCCACCAGACAGAAAAATAAAAATCTAGAAGGCAACCCCTAATTTTGAAATAGTTCCCCAAGTTCTATACTCGCCCACAAGACGAAACATCCATTCCATGTTCATGTCACGATCATTCAGGATCTTATATACTTCAATCAAGTCACTTTTCTAAATGCTAGGGGAAACAAGGCCGGTCTGTCCAACCTTTTCCGAGAAGGCAACCCGCTCATTCAAGGTATCAAGCTAGTAAATTTCCTCCAAACCACCAACATACTTACATCCTTCCTTAAACAAGGAAGGCGAGAATTGCACACAGAGAGGTGGTCTCACCAATGCCCTGCATGACCAAAGCATTAACATCCTTACTTTGATGCTCTATGCCTCTCATAAATCAACTTGATTTATGCCCTGCCCAGCCCAGCCCAGTCCAGTCCATCACACAAGCCAATCCTACATCTGTTAACTATGTCTATACTTCTCGCTACCTCAAAAAGGCAGCCAACATAATCAAAGACCACTCCCACCCCATCTCTTCCAACCTCTTCTGTCAGGCAGAAGATACAAAAGCTTAAACATGTAGCAACAGGTTCAAGAACAGCATCTTCCCTGCTATTAGGCTTCTGAACAGACCTCTCATATTTCAAATCTAATGCTGATCTTGATTTTTGTGCCCCTTCTTTGCAGCTGAAACTTTGTATTCCTCACTCTGTTCTATCATTCTATTATCTATGTATGGTATGACCTGCTTGTACTGCACACAAAATGAAACTTTTCACTGTACCTAGGTTAATGTGACAATAATAAACCAAATCAAAACCTGTCTGCAACGTCCTCATATCTTCACAACGTACATTCCTCCCTAACCTTAATGCCACCTGCAAATTTAGCTGTGATGCATTCCTCCCCTCATCCAAGTCATTGATGTAAATTGTAAAATGTTGTTAAGGCCCCAACACAGATCCCTGCACAAGTTTATGCATACTTGCTTTTTTTTTAAAGAAAAAAAAACAGCCAGCCAACCTTCTATAAACTGATATCTTACCCCATACGCCACAAGCCTTAAATTTTCCAAAATAACCTTTGTTGCAGTGCCTTATCAAAGGTCTTCAGGAAATCCAAGTACAGTACATCGACAGGCTCCCTTTTATCTAGTGTGTGCTCCCCTTCAAAGTGTTCCAATACATTGTTTGACAAAACCATACTGACATTCTCAATTACGTTGAGCTTTCTTTTTAAAGTGTGAAGCTATAATCTCTTTAGTGATTGATTCTAACAATTTCCCTATGACAGGCTACTTCAAACTAACTGGTCTATGGTTTCCTGTTTCTGCCTCACTTCAGTCTTGAATAGCAGCATTATGTTGCATTTGCTACTTTCCAATCTGATGGAATCTTTCTTGAATTTTGGAAAATTAATACCGATGAATCTCCTATCTCACTAGCCACCTTGTTTAAAACCCTAGGACGATGCCCATCCTGGATGTGGCGATCCATCAGCCCACGATTCTGTCAGTTTGCTAGTACTGCTTCTGTCACATTTGTAATTTCACCAAGTTAATCTTTCTCTTGCTCCTCCGGATTTATACTTGTTACTGGAATGATTTTGCATTCTTTACAGTGAAAACAAACAAAATAGCTGTTCATTTCATCTGCCATTTCCTTATTATCTATTGTGACTTCCACATTCTCATTCTAGATGATCACCTTGCACTTTACTTGCTCTTTTCCTTTTTAAAAACCTGTGAAACTCTTGCTGTTCTTGTACACTTAGCTGTCGTCCTCTTACACTCTAAATTTCTTTCTCCTGATTAACCTCTGTCACTCGCTGTTGTTTTTTATATTCTGACCAATCATCTGAACTGCCACTCACCTGTGTGCAGTTGCAGGATTTTTCAAGTTGATGCTCTCCTTAGATTCTTTAGCTAACCATGGATGGTGGGTCTTCCCTTTTAGGATTTTTCTTTATAGTAGGAACACATTTATTCTGAGTAATTTGAAATATACTCTTAAATGTCTGCCACTGAATCGATCCCTTAGCTTGGTATGCAAGTTCACTTCAGCCAACTCAGTTTTCATACCCACAGAGTTTCCATTATTCAAAATTTAAAATACTAGTTCTAAACCCACTTCTCTCCTCCAAACTGGATGTAAAATCGAATTAAATTGTGGTCACTCCTACCTTAGGAGGTGCCTTCACTCAGATCATTATTTCATCCCATCGCATTACACAATGCTTAGTCGAACATTACTTGCTTCAAGAAACTCTCAAAAGCATTCAATGAACTCATTCAGGTGACTACTGCCAGTTTGATTTTTCTAGTTTACATGTCGATTAAAGTCACCCATGATTACTGCTGTCCCCTTTATCACAGTCATAGAATCCCTACAGTGTGGAAGCAGGCCATTCTACCCATCGAGTCCACACTGACCCTCCAAAGAGAATCCAACCCAGATCCATCCTCCTACCCGATCCCTGTCACCCTGCATTTCCCATGGCTAATCCACCTAGCCTGCACATCCCTGGACACTATGGGCAATTTTGCATGGCCAAACCACCTAGCCCGCACATCTAACAAGTGCCCAACATTTCTTCTTGGGGACTCTGTCCCACATTGTGGTTAATGTTAGGAGGACCTGTAGGCCACCGACTAGTGGCTTCTTCCCCTATTCCTCATCTCCACCTAAATTGCTTTTACATACTGATTGCTTGAATCAATGTCATCTCTAACTGTTGCACAAAGTGTCATCATTGATTAACAGTGTTACTCCTCCTCCTCTACCAAGCACCCTGTTCTTTAAAAAGATCATAGATACCTCAACATTCAGGACCCAAAGGCTGTGCCTTTGTTGACATCTGTAAATGATAGATAGTATTTATTTACTTCAAATGGGCACTTTTTTAAAAACTTTGCTATGAATTCAGATATACAGCCCTTAAGCTTTGTAACATCCAGTCTTGTTAGTATTCCTAGATTTTCCTTTGTGCGCCTGTTCCTGCCATTCGGACCCTCATTTTCCATATTACTATTTTCCTCTCTTACCCTGTCTCTACTCTTTGATACATCACACCTTTCCACATTTAATAGTGGGGGCAGGGATTAAGTTTAAAACTCTCCTGTACTTTGCTAGTTATGGGGTTCATAAGAACTCCACATGGCTTAGGTGTAGACTATTCCACAGGTACAGCCCCACTTTCTCCAGGTTTGGTGCCAGTGGTCCACAGACCAGAACCACTTCTCACACCAGTCTCGAAACCATACATTGACTTCAAATTTTATTGTACCCTGTGTCAATTTGCACATGGCTCAGGTAATAATCATTGGAGGTTCTTCTTCATTTAGTGTCTAGCCCCTCATACTCTCTTAACAGAAGCTCTTTCCTAGCTCTTCCTAGGTTGTTGTTGGTACCTACGTGGACCATTACCACTGTATCCTCCCCCTCCACTGCAAGTTACTTTCCAGCCCAGAGCAGATGTCTCATACCATGACAATGGGCAGCCAGAGTTGTCTAGACTCTTACTTTTTGCTACAGAGAGAATGGGGTCAAATCCTCCTTAACATACATTCCTTGTTGTTCCACCCATTTGAATGGCTTCTTGTAACACAGTGCCATAGTCAGTTTGCTCATCCACCCTCTGACCCTGCTCTCAACTAAACAGGCCGAGAACCTCAAACCTATTGAGCAACTGCAGAGTCTGACAATTCTATACTCCTGCCCGTGAGCCCGCAACCTCTCCCCCTGCTTATCGATATCTTCCTGACCCTGATCAGTGACCACAGAATCTTCTGATTTGATCTGAAGTGTTATGACTATCTCAGAGAACAAAAAACAAAAAGATTACTTTTCCCCTTTGCTGATGTTTCAGTGTCTGTAGCTTAGCCTCCAGCTCAACTTCAAACACTTACTGTAAACAGGCTCGCCCTGGATCATAATAGCATCCAGAAACTCTCAAATACTGCAACTTTGGTACATCACTTGCCCTGCCATCCTTATTTAGTTTTAAATAAATTAAATTAATTATGTTATTCATTTCTTTACAGTGCCAGTTTTAACTTTACCACCAACTTATGTATTATGAGCGTACATACCGGGCCCTGATGTTTCCTTTAAAAAGGTACAATATGTGTTAGTTTAACTTTGCCAAAATCCAGGTTTTCACTCATCTCCCAATATGCCAACGTATCAGAGGTGCAGCAAAGGAGCTAAATCAGTAAAAAAGAAGGTATATACGTCACAGCTCTTGCATAAAATATTTTTAAATTTCTAATGCACTTATTTGAAAAGCTGCCAAAAACACTGATCATTTATTAGTATAAACATACTGTTATAGTTAGAATTGAAAATTTCCATGTTCATCCTGTTCAATTGTATTCAGACTGAAGGGATGGAAATTATTGTGCCCCTCATTTTTCACTGTAAAAAAGTAACCCATGTCAGTCACACAATGTAGAGCAATCCAACTTTAACTTGGTAAGCCAGCTGGGGTAGAACCAGTTGTAGAATGGAACTGCACATCTTCGGATTGTTTAGAATCGAGGGCTGGAAATATATTGAGATCACCTGTTGTTCCTTTCTATAATTCAGAGATCAAAAAATCTAACTTAGGAAAAGTTCTTGTGCATGTCACAGAGAAAGCAATTTCTCTTTTGAAAGCCACAAAATGATATCCAATCTTTAAATCTGCAGCTTTTTGGCTGACACAGTTTAAATGTCAACTTCACCACACCATGGTTGCTTCAAGCTTGCTGCACGCCACCAAGTTCTGGCTGGGGACGTTCCATGCAAAATCTATTTTTGATCATTTAAATTGAGTTTGTTCTATAAAGAATACTAGACAAAAAATTCTAAAAGTTCAGAATAATGACACAAATCATTATCACGTTTTGCGTAAACAAACTACAGAAATTTGTTTCAGAGATAGTAGAAACGTGGTGGTTGAGGCACTGTCACATACCAACTACATATCCATGCACTCCAATTCTAATGTACAGAAATGCTTAAACTGTAAATACTATTTTTTTTTCCCCTTATCACATTTAAATTAATGCACTTTTGCATATTCTGGAGGAAAAAAAAGCTTCGTTATGCCAGTTACAATGCAACGTGATATACCTTTGGCACTGTTTCACCATTACACTTATGCACTGGAATCACCAAATAAGTTCTTGAGTAAATTGTACCTGCAAGAGAGAGTGCGCGTCAGTCAGTTGCGCCTCAGTTAATTCTCAGACATGAGGTGAACATTTTTTTTCAATGCATTGTTTCCAACATACGCTAAAATGTTGTAAAAATCTAAGTGAACTACAAAAACAAGTGACTGCAAAAATAATTGTCACAGTTTAAATATTTGTAAAGTTGCAACAGCATTATATTGAACAGTATTTATTCCCCTATTCTCATCTCCGTCTACTGAAGTTGAAAACTTGCTTTTCAGGTGTTTCGTAGAACTTAAAAATAAACGTGTGTTTGATTTGAAGAGCATTAAAAAACCTTACATTTATACTGAGTTCTACACATAGTAACCATCATTTCAGGAGCTCTTTACAAGAGGTCAGCACATCAAAAAAAAAATAGGAAATGGGGTATGGGGAGTTGGTGAGGAAACAGAAGAACATGATAAGTCGAAAAGAGCCATCGATGAAACCAAAAACAAAAGGAAGAAAGGAAAAACACAGATCTTTCATCAGTTAAATGAAAATCTTAACATATTGAGACTCTTAAATCTAACTTAACACACTGTACACAGATTTTAAGAATATACTCCCCTCCCCCCCCACCCCCACCATAATCCCAAGAAATGCTGACAGGCAGTATTGCCAAAGCTCTGAAGAGAAAACTAAAACAAAACAGATACTAAAATGATCCAAAGTCATTTTCACAATTAAAAATTATTTTGAAGCTTAGCAGTTATTTCAGCAATTGAACCTTGATCATGGCTCATGTAAATCTACTACAAACAGCAGAAAAAAAAAAGAAACTCAATTAAGACTGAAATATATTTTCTCAAAAACAAGCTGAAAAGAATAGTCTGTTCAATATCTGACAGGCAGCAGGATCCAAGAACAAAATGTTAACCAGTAAAAGCCTGCATTTGCACACTGTTTAAAATCTTAAATCCTTATCGAATCCCATCATTAACTCAAGTGATTTTTTTTTTAAAAAAGTGTCTAACGCAACACAGAATTAAACAGAACAAAAAAGTAAAAAAAAAAAAAAAAAAATCACAGGTTCAGTTTATGCAAAGCAAGAGCAGAGTAAAAATCTCTACATGCCCCTGCATGGGGGTGGGGGAAGCATTCAAATTTCTTGTTGTTTCGGTTGAGTTGCTGTGCAGTGGACCGTTAAAAGTGCAAACGCATGGATGTTAAATGAGGTGGCTCCAAGACACACTTTGGGAGCCTACAAGAATTAACAGCCACTTAGCAGGACACTGGAGGGCTGCTGCTAATGCGACTGGTGGAACTGCACACCATCTTCAAAACAGACAGAGCTAACTAAACACTGTGGACACTCTTATGAGCAACACAACAGGGAGGGAGAAAAGGGCAGTTTAAGAAGTTTCATATCAGTGTTCTCATGTCAGATTCAGACAGTCTGGCATTCATGCTGTCAAATCCAGTTTCTGCTCACCACTGAAAACTTGTGGAGCCAGTTCTACCTGTACCTACAATTCCACCATAGAGTACATTAAAATCAGATTTGAAAAAAAAAGAAACAGGAGTCAGCTAGGTCTTCTAGGATTTACTTAGAAAACCAATATTCAAGACCCCACAGACCATCAGTTTACACTTTTAACTGAAAGATCCACACCTGCTTTCTTAAATTCCTCTTTCTTCTCGTAGTGATGTTAGCTTCCATTTGCAGTACTTAAAAATGTTTTCAGAATAAATAAGATTGTATTTTGGTATACCTGGATGCTGAACAGTGCAAGAATAAATGAACATCATCCCTCAATCAACAAACTAAGTCCTCTCTACCATCCTGGAATGCATTTGTCTTTGTAATGTTATGGAATGGGGTGGCTGGTAGTGAGGAGGGGAGAGTAAAAAAAAGTGCAATGAAAATATTTAATAGCTAGAGAAAATAACATTGCATGCACATGACCCAAAGTTTTCATATTTAATGGTATGGGTGTTAGGTTTAATGGGATCAGGTCCGCAACGTGAATGTTAAGTGGCAATTCAGAGGGCACAAAAAAAGGAAGGAGGTGGACGATATGATTTCTGCTGAAATCTTCAGACAGTCAAGCTCAATCACATTCAGAAATGCAGTTATGACTGATGGGAGAAGTGCACCGGAAATCACGCTTCACTACTCCACAAGGCATACTAAAAAATGTAGATGTTTAAATTAATCACCAAAATGGTCAATTTGTTTCTCTATCACTTATATTGAACAAAAATAGACTCCAAGAATTCAACATACTCAATGATAACTACTTTATTAAGAACATTTTTTAAAATAAATAGTGAACTAATTACCAACTAAGCTACTATGCAGACTTAAACTATATCCTCTTAACCTCTCACATATACATTCATACATAGACAAGACAGCTCTGCAGACATATTACAGGAGGGGGAAAAAGGGAAGGAAAAAAAAAAATCCCTGTGAATCTAGAGTCCAACTAAAAAAGGATAGAATGAGCTGATGTCTCTCAGCTCCTTCAGTTTCTTCCTGTCAACTAGGCCAAATTGCTTTCTGCCACAGTGATGGAAGACCCTCAGTCTGGGTGGAAGGTCAGTTAGACCCAAGTCTTTGATTTGACTTAACAGTTCAACTTCCAGAATTGGTGAGGAAATCAAAAGTATGGATTTCAGAAATTTTCTCAGATTCCCATAAAATGCTTTAGAAAATCTCTCTTCCCTTGGTTTCTTTTAACCAATTGAGCAAGAGCAATTCCAACTGCCAACAGATCCCAAGTCTGTGGCAAAATAGAAACAAAAGTCCAGATGCTGTAGTCCATGTACGAAAGTATACATGCTAAAATTTCCCTTCAAGTTTGTCGTGCCATTAAGGCCATAAAAACAAACTCTTCTTAAAAGACTGGCATTGACTCCTTTTCCAAAATTACTGCTTTTCTAGTAAACAGCAAGTAATCCACAGTCCTGCTTGAAATTTGACTTTTCGTTTCCAAGAAATGACATGATAGATCTATCTTCAACCCAGTAATGACCACTTTTCTTTTTTCCATTCCTCAATACATACATACATACATACATACATATTTAATTAATTATTTCAGCTCAGAATCATAATACTGAGGAAGGCCAATCAATTCACTGGGTCTGAGCTATCCAACTAGGAGCATTTCTGCTTTCTTTCTTCATGGTCCCACAAACGCTTCCCATATCAGTCTTCATCCCATTTCATTTTGAAAGTTATGACTGAAAATCTCTCATGTGCAATAAAAGCATTCCAATTCATCATCATTTGCTGTGGAGGCAAACCTTCTAAATCCTCCCTCTGGTTATTTCAACAATTATCTTAAATCTGAGTCCTCTACTTAACCGTCCTCTAGCCAGTGAAAAGTTTCTCCTTATGTACTCTAGCAAAATCTTTCAAAGTTTTGAACACCACCTTTCAATCTCTCAATTTTTTTTCTGCTCTAAGGAGAACAACCTCGTTTCTCCATATGATTGGAACACCTCATCCATGGTAGCATTCCAGTAAACCCTGTCCAAAGTCTTTTCAAAAGTGTAATACCCAGAATCTAGGAAGTTTCAGTCAAATTCATAAAAAATGTGCAGAAACAAGGAAAACTCAATTCAAAGAACAAAAGAAATACATATTCCACCCCCCCCATTCACAGCTAAAACACGTTTACATAATATTTCACCAAAATACAGTGCATTGTGCTTTTTTGTAATCTCAATGCTCAATTAAGAATTATTACAGCCATTTAAGCACTGAGACCAAAAAAGGAAATGCAGTTTGATTATCAAATTTGCTGTTTGTGACATCTTTGTTAAATCGCAAGATAAGCAGTTTTTGTGATGTTGGTTAAGGGATCAATATGGTCCAGATATACAGAACTCCCCTGCTTTGTCAATTTGAGTCTTGGTATCTTTTACACTAATGAAGGAGGCTAAAGTAGTCTGGACTTTAAATTTCTCGCTAGATAGGCTTACTTATAAAGATACCTTTCAGAAACATGATGCACATTTTATATTCAACCTCAGGGGACATTTACTGAATTTTTTTTCAAAATTAGGAGCAAAAATTCCTTTTGAAATTCAAAAGCAGCAGTGTAAAAAGCACACTATCATGAATTCTAGCTGTGAGCACTTCTGCTTTAAAGTTGAGCTTAATCTACGTTTTTTAAAAATGTAATTTTAATCACAAGTTAACCCAAAAAGGCAAAAATTTTCCAGCAGGCATCAATTTACAAGTTTGAGTTATTATTGGGACTTTTAAATATGGTGCTTTGCTTTTGACTTTCGCACTTTACATTAATGTAGTGGAGTTACTTTACTCAAAAATCTACTCATTCCCTCACTATTATTTCAATAAAGTACTGTACTCTAAATACTTGTCAGTATCCTCCCCATCTTGATGCAGCTCATTTACAGACAAACAGGCCTTATTGATTACTTAGGTATGATACAATAGAGGTACCAGCTAAATATGGACTTAATTACAGAAGGACTATAGGTTTAAAATAAGATCTCTCTGGGAAATCAGTCACTTCCCAGAAACTAAGCAGAATACGTTGGACTGGCGCCACTGTGAGGCAGGTACACTTAAAACCCTTTAACATTAAATATCGTTGGTTCTATCAATATTTGCTTCATTGAAATTCATCAAATGTTACCAGATCTGGTATTCACAAACTCTTAAAACAAAAGCAGAAGCTTAAATTTTTGAAAATGACTCCAGTGATAAACTTTTATATCAGAATAATCAGTTTATCCCATTAATGCTGGCTGCTTAATCAGTTGGGTTATTCAATCCTGGACCACCAAATTCCCTTTGTGGTTTTCAGTTAAGTCATCTGCAGATTTTAAAAAAAAAAAAGCACCATTTTCTTCAGATTTCTAAGAGGGAATTAAGATTTTATTACAAGAGATGCAAGGAGCCAAATATTTTTGTATAACCAGCACAGAAGAATGTAGATAAACATATGGCATGTTTGCCAAGGAAGGCTGATAGTTGGATCTGAATTCCTAAAAAGACTTTCAGAAAATAATTTGTACATGTTGCTCCATGGCAACATAGTCTGAAAACATGGGTGATTTTTTTCACATACACGTGGAGGACACCCTGCACTACCACCTTTCTCAAATGACTCCACTGTTGCTAAATTATCAGATTGCTTAAATGCAGCCTGAGTGCAGAAAAAGGATTTAACTGCACAGCAAAATGATGATATTCACTAGGAGTGTTTCACTTCACTCTAGAGCGTCAGGTTAGATGCTAACTACACTTCATCTAATCCTAAATTTTTAGCAGAAACACAGTTCAAAATATAATTAGCTCCAGAGTGGCAATTTGTACTACATCCACGTACAATGAGTTCCTGATGTCAGACTGCCTGGGAGAAGATACAAAGTAATAAGTAGCATCATAACTGCATGCATCTCTTAAGCCTCACTGTTTATTTGCATCAATCTATGAAGGCTGCCTTCTGGCAACATACAGTACTACAATGCGGTAATCCATTTGAAGGATTTAGATGTAAGCAGTTTCTTCAGTTGCACCCCAAAATCTGGATTACTGCCAGAAATCCTCTTCCAGACGTTTAGGTTTTGTCTTGAATATTTTATGCAATTCATGGTCTCTTAAGCTTTTGAACTTCCTGTAATATTGCAAGTAATAAAATGATTTTTGTACAGATAAAGTCATAACCAACTACACAGAAAACGCTTACATGAAATTTTCTAGTTGGCAAGTTGGTATAAACTATTCCGATCTTCCAATTTAAAACAGACTACAAAAAGGTGCCTTTCACATTTAATGGTCAGGCACCAACTACAGAACGAGAACCAAAAGTTAGTGTTCCAGACAAATGAACGGTCACCATTTCTCTCCATAAATGCTGTCTGACCTGCTAAGCATTTCCAGTTTTTTTCCTTTCTGCCTTGATTTCGTGATGTTTAGATCTCATTTTGAATTGTTAGCATGCTAAGAGGTAAGGAATATTTCTAGACTATAGAGATAGAAATAATTTGAGGAGGGTGATCCTGCACCTATAACCAGAAGGTCCTAAACATAGGTTTGTTGTATTAACTTTTGTTTACTGTACACTCCATTAGAACCAGCGCAAGTACTTGGATATATGCGCATCTATCAGGATAATGCAGCATCATTGCAACGTTTTGCCCACGACTCCACATCTCAACATACTTTCAGATTTGAGGAGGAGATGGAAGACAAATAGGAGATTTGTTTTTACAAAAAAAAAGGCATCTAGGTTATTCCAGCTTACTAGGGAGCTGTTAGTTTGCAACACACTTTCAAATCACACCAATCTCCACAAAGCCTTGGAAAATCCATTGGACTTTAAGACAGAATCCATAACAGAAAACAGACTTCATTATTTGGAGGATTTGGTACCTGAAAAAAAAAAACTCATCAGGTCTACATGCTTGTTTCCAGCTATTGTATTACATTATCTGTAGTGGAGCAATTCAAAACAAAGCAAGCACCTGCAATCTAAAAACACAAAAAGAACAGAGCAGAAGCTGACAAAAACACACTGATGTTATACTAGACATTTAATAACGCTGCAGGTTTGGATTTAATATGCCATTCAAATTATATTTAGTGAGGCAGCCAAATCCATGTTAAATTTGAGTCAGTGCTGATCACAAATTCAAAAGGAACTTTCTTCCTGGCTATATATTAACTTTGGTTCTCGTTCTGTAGTTGGTGCCTGACCCGGGTGTCTCCAGTAGTTTCTGTTTTTATTTTAATTAAACTGCTCATTAGAATGTAGTTCATTACAAAAAGGTGTGCTACTGTACTGGACACTAACATTCTTTCTATTACTGTGAAAGGCACCTTTTTGTCATCTGTTTTAAATTTGAAGATCGGAACAGTTTATACCAACTTGCCAATTAGAAATTTTCAAATGTTAACATTTCAATGTTATAACAAGTGCCAGATTTCTCTCGTGCCCTTGAACATTTCCAAATGAATCAAACAACGTTGATAAAATTGTGTGAATTCATTTTGCTCCAGCTCCTTCAAATATACAGCTGTATTATTAGTAAATTTCCAAATAGCAAAAACGTTTAAATAAAAACACTTCAAACTGCAAGCGGAAACATGTCAAACTTGATCTTGTGTTGGATTACAGTTCAATAGGTACTAAAACCAACATCCCCCACATACTGGGGCACCTGTATCACTGACATGGGTTTTGAAGAAATTTACATTTAATAAGAATGAAACAAGGTGTAGATACACTAGAATTATATCATGCACTTTCATGATATGTGCATTAAATTTAAATTTGGGTCAGTACTGATCACAAAATCAAGGGACTTTCTTCCTGGCTTCTTCCTAGTTTAAAGGGCACCAAAACAGTCAAGACCAAAGGGGAGAAGCCCTGAGTTGCTAATAAAACTGTAGAAGCAGTAGGCTATGGACATGCCCAAGAGGAAGATATTTGAACAGGCTGGGATCGTAACAAAAGTGGGGGGGGGAAAAAGCCTCTTTGCTTCAGATTGTGGGCTTTGGGCTTTGGGCCTAGACCCTTCTGAAGAAGGGTCTAGACCCAAAACGTCAGCTTTCCTGCTCCTCTGATGCTGCTTGGCCTGCTGTGTTCATCCAGCTCTACACCTTGTTACCTCAGATTCTCCAGCATCTGCAGTTGCTACTATCTCTGCCTAAAATGTCTGAATTTTTTAAGAGTCACTACACCAATATTTGCACGTTTCCATTCATTTGAGTTGTTCATGTGCAGATCACTGGGATCCAGATTCATTCCAAAGCACTTGATTATTATAAAAGCGAGAGAGAGTGGAATACTTACTTTCCTAGGCTATAGAAGCAGTGCTATGGATTTCCATAAAAGGTACCAACTTTAATGCCTCAAATAAAAATTTTTTAAAAAATGGATGGCAGAATTTCCTAAAACTGTTTAAAGTGGAATCTGCTCTCGGGGAGCATCGTAGAAAACAAACGTAGATTTGCACTTGCAACTGGTACCTTGCAAAAAAGCATTCCCTCTTGCTGCTTTCAAACTGCACAGAAGAGACACTTGCACATCATCCACAAACCACTTTGTACCTCCTTGAAGCTAGTTACAGACCTCCAAAAAGAAAATCACAGAATCACAAGCAGAACGATTCTCCACTATCTGGGACACCACAGGAAGAAAACAGAAGTCTTTCAGTGACGGAAGGAATATTCTATACAAAACACTTAGCAGATCCTATTAGAGGGAGGTGATGGCCTAGTGATATTACTGCTGGACTGATAATCCAGAGACCCAGATAGCATTCTGGGGACCTGGAATCGAATGCTGCCACGGCAGATGGTGGAATTCGAATTCAATAAATATCTGGAATTAAGAGTCTAATGATGGCCATGAATCTATTGTCGGTTGTTGGAAAAAAAAAACCGTAACTGGTTCACCAATATCCTTTAGGGAAAGAAACTGCCTGTGGAAGGGTCCTGACCCAAAAAGGTCAACTGTCCTGCTCCTCTGATGCTGCTTGGCCTGCTGTGTTCCTCCAGATCACACTGTTGTCTCTGACTCCAGCATCTGCATTTCTTGCTATCTCAAACTGCCAACCTTACCTGCCAGACTCTCAGCAATGTGGTTGACTCTTAACTGCCCTCTGGGCAGTTAGGGATGGGCAATAAATGCTGCCTAGCCAGCAATGCCCTCATCTCATGAATAAAAGGAGCAATGTGTTCAAAATAAATAAAGTTGCAATTAACTTGCAGCAAGGATAAGGATGTTGATGCCACATGCATTCTACCAATTTTCACTCCCTCTTACCACAGGTGTCAGAAATCACCCGTGTTTGGTCAAGTTAGTTTCTCCTTTTCATTGTATATTCCATCTAATTCTTCATAAGTTTTGAAGGAACTTTGGCCTTAACTAATGTGCCTACTAAAAAATCTGGAATTAAAAGTCTAATGATTGTTGGATAAAGCTAACAGGATCACTAATGTTCCTCAGGCAAGGAAATGTGCCATCCTCACCTGGTCTGGCCTGCATGTGACTCCAGACCCACAGCAAACATGGTTATATCTTAACTTGCTCTGGGCAATTAGGGGTGGGCAATAAATGCTGACCTAGCCAACGATATCTACATTCTGTAAAATGATTCAAAAACACTTCTGGCAGAATTTTTTGTGTCTACTGTGTACTTGGGTAGGATGCAAGAAACTACCTTCTCTCATGTCTGGTCTCCCTCCTCCAGTTTACAGGCTTTTAAAATGCACAAGCTTCACATCAGTTAATCACTACTTCTGGGCTTACGAGGAGCACGCGAAGTAAATGTTTTCTATTTCAATATATACTGACCAGTCACTTTAAAAGCAAAAACACCCAGAGTCACTCAAAACGAGCAGCTTGGTGACTTGTTTTAGACATGTAATGGTATTGACTTAGAAGCAAATTGCTTCCCGAACCAAAGACGATATCACCACAGAAACAGACCAAGGAAAAAAGGGAAGGAAGAGAGTATTGGGCGGGGTGGGGGGTGGAAAACAGACTTTTACCCTAAATAGTCTGGTGGTCAATTCTGGTGAGTTTCAAAAAGAAAGGGGGGGGGGGGGGGGGGGCAAGTTCTTTTCTCCTCCTCATTATTTTCCTGAAACTCGCCTCAGTACCTACGCACACACCTCTAGGGTAGCTCGCTCATCATGTTTTTCCTCTTGCCAAAGGCAGAAGTACTCTTCACTGCCCAGGCCTCCCGGCAACATTCTTCAGTAACGTAATTGAGCATTGGGTCAGGATGACACTTCAGAGTTGCACTGTTCCTTCACCTGAAGATTTGCCCCAGAGATGGTGGACAGAGGCAAGTGAGCGTCAACAGGGACTTGTTGGTTCTGGAGGATGGAATGCACAAGGTGGCAATCTTCTAGCCTGCTCTGGAGGTTGTCACCTGAGAAATGCTCAGCAATGACCTTTGCGCAGATCATTGCAGTCAGGTGAGTGTGAAGTACTGTTGCACCTGCCTTCCATCAAAGCTCATGCATATAACAACACCTCCCCTCACTCCCTCTCACCCACCCCAATCTCCTCACGCTACTGACCCTACATGGCATCTGTGCTTTGGAGCACCTTACAATATTTCCACTATTTACAGCAGCACTAACACCTCCACCTCACTCAATCCTGCCCTTTGTCTCATTGCAGGAGAAAACAGATCACAATAGAATGGAGAGACACAAAACAGGTGGTGGGGTGCCAACATTTACTTACTCGCCTCCTATGAGAAGACGATCTTTGCCCTAGTGGGAGAGGGCCAAGAACCATTTTCTTGATGATACAGAAACCTCTGCATCCCAATAACTAAGAAAGAATCACTGTCCATTGCTGCGCTGCTTTTCCATTCCCATGACTCAGTGTGAAATTCTACCCCTATTTCAGTACTTTTTTCTTTCCAAATCAGGCAACAGTGGGATTTGCACAGTTCCTACTGTCAAGAGGACAGCCCCACAACACATCTCCTCCACCTCAGTGGATGAACCCACAGAACTCTCAGAGAATGCACTGGCAAGGGTGCCTTCTGTACCCTCCTGATACTGACAACTCAGGTGAACATCTTAGCTAGATTCCAGTCAGAAGCATATGCTGGTCAGCACATCATTGTCTTGGAAGAAACTCCCCAGGTCACTGGCGCTTGGAGGATGGCTGGAGCCTATGCATTTGCTCAGCCCCAGTTGAGGGAACCCCCATGGCGTCTGAAATTCACAACTTCATAGAATGACAAACCTGCTTGCTGTTTGTGTCCAAGGCACTGGCAAACTGACTCAAGAGCTGGTTGGCTCCACCAAAATTTTATACTGTGCTACCACCATGGAGTGACATCTAGCACACACTGTCTACTGGATATATGCAAAAAAGTATTTGCTCAGCACTAATGGCAAAGAAACAAAGGGTCAAGAGACCTTGACTTCACTCAGGTGCCCCCATCCTGGCAAGGCAGTTCCGCTAGGCACCCAGACAGACAGAGGAGGAACCACACAAAAAAAACTCCAGAAGTCTCCTCTCCAGATATTCCAGAAGTGACTACATCTTCACACTGTCTGCCACCCTCAGCCCTGTGTGTGTGTTCAGGCTGAAGAGTGTGTGGTCCTGCATCTGGACAGGACACATTCAGCATGTCTGGGCCCTCTAACCACAAATGCCATGTGTGGCCCTACCAAAACCCTAAGACCAACAGGCTTCAGGGCAGGCTGCTTCCACTGCAGCCGCAGAGCGCAGAACTATACCTAGAAACAGATAGGGAGAAAGGAAGACAATGACCTAAAAGCGCACAGGTGGCACAGCTGACACTTCATTGCAACTACATGCTGACTCTTCTTCATCAGCTGTGTAAGAAAATAGATGTCATTTCAGCTGTAACTACAAAGAATAAGGGAGCACAGGTCAGCCATCTTTAGTGTTACACAACTATTCATGTCTAAGCTGGGAAGTGAGCAGCTCTTGCATCTTGTGCAGATTGGAGACCTTGGAAGGTGGCGATTGCTACTTCAACAACTAGGCTGAATCGTTCCAGGTTGCTAACCATTGCTTGCGAATCACAGGCATTAGAAGAATTGATCTGTAACGTTGAATGATGCGGTCAAGAAGGTTTGGCGCCAGGTTGTTTAGTCTACAAAGGAGGTCAATGTGCAAGGTTGACATACAGGTGAAAGACACCCATGATCACAAAAATGCTGTACGTGTGGGTTTCTGTTGAATTCTATTGCCCTTTGAAGGGCCTCACATTGCACAAAAAAAAAATTTTAAAAAAATAAAAAAAATTGGAGCCCCCACCCTTACAGTCTGAAACACTTACTCTATCCACTTCAGGTATGGTGGCAGCCAGCCATTTTCATTTCCATTGAGCACTTGCTATTTGGAACAGGTCAGAAGGTAACAGCTGTTGTGCTCAGCACAGGCTTAACCCTTTGTCTAGGTGAAACCCCCTTCCAAAACAAAAAAAAAGAAAAAAAATTTCATACTTCCCTATTTGCCCTCCTGGTCAACCCCATTGGCTCTGATCTTTGAAGTTTTTGAGATTTGTAGCTTGGGTTGTGGATGAGGTTGTAGACTTACTTGCTGAGCCTGTGTGTTTGGCTGCCGACGTTTCATCACCCTGCTAGGTAACATCGTCCGTGTGCCTCCAGTGAACTGATGGCGTTCTGTCCCGCTTGTTATTTATATGCCTCTGTTTGTTAGAACGATTGACATCACTTCAGTGACGGGAGCGCACTGACGATGTTACTTAGCAGGGTGATCTTTGTGCAGCTCTCCAACTGACTTACCACAACATTCCAGGCTGGTTGCACAGGACCTGCAGGAGTGATCATGACTCGCTCCCTACAGCCCGACTGCCCCAGGCTGATTGTGGACACTGCCCTCGACTTACTGTGCTGAGACCTCTTGACTGAAGGCTGTCTCCCTTGGCCTGACTGGGAACTACCCCCCTGGAGATATGGCGATTTGGCTAATGCACATGCAGTGTTTTTGCCACATAAGCTGCTGGTGTGTGGTATAGGTATGAAAATGACATTACACTGTACCACACAGAAACATGCCCATCCCTTTGATCACTGCTAACAAGCTGCAAAGCTTTGTCTGCACTAAAACAGCAAAGCAAGATAGGAGGTACTGAGTCTTTAAATTCTGATTGAGGGAGCAAAGCGCAAAAAAAAAAAAACAGACAACTCAAGGCAAGGCTGTGAGCATTGGAGTAGGCATAAAGCAAGCACTAAAGAAAGCAAAATATAGGAGCCCAAAAGATCCACCCAGCTCGAATACATGAAATAGAATACTTTGCGTGCAGAGATGAGTACCTATCAACATTGCTACGATGAAAAATGTCAGTATGACCAAAGTGCAGCATTGAAGCACAAAACCATATTGGAAGTGAGTTGGAGATGTGCCACGAGGGTACAGAGAAGCCAGTACGTATCTCATGCCAATGTGGGTGGAGACCGTGGGCAGTCACTCCAAGATTCTTGTGACTGCTGTCCGAGATGAAAAGACCAGACAGCAAGTGGGATTTACCAGGTATCCTTTCTGACTTTCATGTCAGGAACTGTCGTTGGTTACTTTGTCTTGCAGGTGGAAGAATGGAAACTGCACATCAATAAAGCAAAATTAGGTAACAATACTACACTAATGCATTAAAATAGGAGGTAAACAGGCCTCTCACTGCTTATTAGAGAGATTCTCATCTCACTATTCAACACTTTATAGAGAGAGGTAAAAAAACCTGATCTTTCCATGTCAAGAATCTCATTTCTGCCATTCCTCCCTATTTTCCCCACCTGAACTGCCAATGCACATTCATTCAGGGGCTGGGAAGATTCTGTTCAAGTCTGTCAACAGTACAGTCCATGTCAAGGGACGAAAAGGAATTTTTAAATAAATTGTTATGACTCATTGGGGTAGTGCCTTGGAAAAATAAAATCAAGCCCCACTACTCCTGCAGTCATCACAAAAGTCAAAAATTTTGTAAAGTACAAAAAATTTCCCCAATTTGTCTGACTTTCAGACCCAGATTGACAGAAAGCACAGACTAAGTTTCACTACTCAACAACAATTTTTTTTCTTTTACAAGCAATTAGAATCTAGCTACAGGTAAACAGTTATAAATCATCAGCGTATCATACTACTAATTAAAACTCTAACCCTCCTTACAAACAGACAGGGTAAAAATAGATCATGAATAGAGGGGTAAATAAAACCAGTCTCTCATTTCAGTTCCATTTTTTAAAAACAAAGTAAAAAAGATGTGGTTCTTAAATACAAAAATAGGCTTTGCTCATATTCAAAGTAATTTACTTAGTAAAAGTACACAGAGGTGCGAACACAAGCACACTTAAGTATTACAAGAAAATAGCATAATTGTAAAGGACAAAAGGAATCTCGATACATCAACTATTTCATAACATAACAGTTTAGTCAGTAACACACTGACAGAGTTGCAGCACAGAATGAATTTTGTGTCACCAGAGAAATGCTGATATGCAGATGTTTTCAACTGAAGTCCTTAAGAAACATCTTATTCAAATTCTTATCTCTCGCTCTCTCTCTCGCTCTCTCTCTCACACATATTACTCAACAGCATAGAAGTCTGCATGTAGCTGAAATTTAGTAGAGGACACTAAACACGATAAGAAAAATAAACAATTTTCAGACTTCCATTAGGACGCTTGTTCCAAGGGAACTAAATTTCATAAGGCTCCAGATTCCAGGGTGGAAAACCATCCATACTAGCAGTCAACTCCAAAAGAATAGAATAGAATAGAATCCACAGACCAAATTCTGACCTGCTAACTCTTTATCTTCAACTGAATTCTTGACCTGGATAGAATGCAATATTAAAAAAATCTAAATCCAGTTTTATCCCCCACCCCCCTCTTGATCCAGGCCTTTCCTTATTAAAATTGGAATTCTATCCACTGACATCAATTTTCTTCTTGTGTTAATAGCTGGAGAAGTCATCCCTGTTTGCAAAATTAAAAATTTATTCTGACTCTCACCAACTAAAGGCAGAAATAGCAAGTTTCAAAACATAAGAAACTGTAGTATTCAATAAAACCACAGCAGATCTGATTTTAACTTCAACTTCACAAAAAATTTCTGCCTACCCTGATCACTTTCTACATCCATGCTTAAATCAAGAATTTACCTAACTCAATCTCAAAATATTCAAAAGATTTTGTCTCCACGACCTTGAAGAACAGAATTCCAAAGACAACTCTCAAAAGAATTCACCTTATTTTGACCGGAAATGGGCAATCCCTTATTTTTAAGCAATAGCTGTTCTAGACTATCCCACAAGAGGAATGAAACATCCTCTCTAGATCCTAACATACACTTCGTAAACAGCATATTAAGTTGCACATAATGAATTACGTGTGGCTTAAAATTTATTCCAGGCTGCCAGCGAGCTAGCTACTCCTTTACTGACAGGCTCCCCATGACCAACTCCCTCCCGCCTCTGTAGACACTTGCAAAGGGATGGAGAAACAGCACTAGCTTCTGCACTGTCACAACCCTTCAGGTTCATGTACACTTCAAGTCATTCCTCAAGTCTTCTCAACTCCAACAGACGCAAGCCTAGCCTGTCCAACCTTCTCTCAAAAGACCACCAGCCTATTCTGGTATTAATCTTGTAAAAATTAAGTAAAATATGGTGGATACAGGAAATCTGAAACAATACACGGAAGGCTGAAAAACCTCAGGTGAGTCTGGCAGCAAATCACCAAAACTTCTGAAGAGTCATACCAGACTTGAAACATGAACTCTGTTTCTCTCTCCAAGATGCTCCCAGACCTGCTGAGTTTCTCCAGCACTGATGTCTGTATTAGTCCTGTAGACCTTCTGAACTGCTTTGAACACATCTGCACCCTTCCTTAAATAAAGAGACTACACTGTACACAGAACTCCAGATGTGATTTCACCAAATGCCTTGTATAACCGAAGTATAACTTCCCCGCTTTTGTATTCAATTCCCTCAATAAAATTATAGCATTCTATTTGCTTTCTTGATTACTTGCTATACCTTCATACTAACCTTTTACCATTAAGCACGGAACAGCCAGTTCCCTCCGCATCTCAGCACTTTACAATCTCTCCCCATTTAGGTAATTTGTTTTCTCATTATTCCTGTCAAATGACTGGTTCCCACCTTATACCCCATTTTCCAGCTTTGCTACTCAACCTAAATCCTTTACATCCCTACCTACCTTTGACAAATTTCGCAACCATACCTTCAGTGGTTTATCCAAGTCATTTGATTGCTCAATCCTACAATTTTGGGTGGCTTCTCCACCACTGCCACAAGTGAATTCTTGCCTTTGTCATTCACAGCTCTAGCCAAACTTTTTCGGTATTCTGGCTCCCTGAACTGAGAGTCATCTCTCTCCATTCCTCGAATGTCACTTCTTTTTCCCAACAAAGCCACCCTTTTCTTAACTTCCTGGTCTTCCTAAAATGTCACATAAGCATTTCAAAATGTATGGCTGCAAGATGACAGATTAGACGGGATATTAAAGGTTATTAGATCTTTCTTCCTCACAATTTGGACATCAGGTTGTCTACTTTGTTTGAATGCTATGCGCTTCCATATAAGTTTTGTCCTTTTACTATTTTTGTAATCTCTAGCTTCATCCAATTCACTTACATCTGTATTTTCTCTCCCTTCCTTACCCAGTCTGTTTATCATTTCCCACATTAATACCTACTTCTCCTTCCTCATCTCTCCTGATTAACCACAGCTTCCCAAATTTGATCCCATGCCCCCACTATATGGTTTAAAACCCCGCTTTACTGTCCAGTTGTGCAGGTCACAAGAACACTGGTACCAGCACGGTCCAGGTATAGACCATCCAAATGGTACACACCCTCTTACTCCATAAGTGCTCCACAAACCAGAACCCACCACCTTTTCCCATTTCAGTCTTAAAGCAATTGAAGATTGTAACATCTACCATACTCTCATTAATGCCAGTACCAGGTCAGAAGTCACCAATCTTCCCTTGATCATTGGAATGGTCTGTTCTTTATTTGGCATTTCCTTAACAGGGAAATTATGACAGGAAACATGCCATATCAAAGGATGGCAGATGCACAACATAGCTTGGTAGAATTTGTTAAAAGCACCAGGATGGTGGCCATTATGTTTAAATTTAGATTATCTTGGATTGCTTTCATTGACAGCAGAGTAAAATATGCCACACAGGGCAAACACTGCATGGCTGGGTCCCTGATAGCTTGCTAAGCAATAAAAGAATCGAGTATGTTCAGGTCAACCATGGCATTTTGTTTTTAAAATGAAAGGGGGGGGCAGGGTGCAAAATTGCAATATTATTTCCTCCAAAGTTATTTCATTTCAAGACAGCTTTCAACCCCCCAATTTCTAGCCTTTCAGCTTGAAAGTTTGGATAAAAAATGTTCTGAGATTGTGCTTGTGTTGTACTTAGGGCTGAGGATTCTGTTTTGTGAACAAGAGCCAGTCTGCAAAAAGCTGCTGAAGCAAATGTTATTTTGAACTTATCCAGATCAGTTCAGACCCCAAAGCCCCTTTCATTGTTGTACAAACTGTAGTCAGAAAAGTAGCTTTTTGTTCTTGTCTTAGTCATACGTGTATTACCTTTTCCATAGATATAATTAGATAGACAACTTACAAATGCAGACCATGAATAATGTACCAGATGATGTCTCTTGAACACAAAACCAATTAAAGTTTATATAAATGAAGGGCATGTGCCACAAAAAAAGTACTATATGTAATGACTTGCAACTGAGAACAGAATACGGTAAAATCACCATAAGTCAAATTGTAATGGCCCGTCCACAGATTCATGTTGAGTGGACTTTGAGACCAAGGAAACCCGCGTAACATGATTTGCTTACAAATGCATTCTGTTAAAAATCAAGAAAGCACAGTGACAAAGTACATGTGTGAAGTCTATTTTTCAATTTCTTTCCACCTTTGTCTCACCCTGTGCAGTAGAAGCCACTGAAAAATGTTGGCAGTAAGCTCTGGAGAAACTCCATAATCTTTTTCTGCTTAGTATGCTGCTTTAAGAGGAGTGGACACGATCCACTACATTGTCAATGTATACGCTCTGGGTTTTTTTAATGTTGCAATGCAAAATCTCAGAGTGCCCCTACAGCCTATGGCTTCAGCTAGGAATACAGGTAGAAAAGAAGGTGGACTGAGTCATTGGCCTCCTTAGTTGAAGAATATACAGAATCTACGATTGCCTGATATTCCATTGTGCAGCATACAGTGTTATCCACCTTGGTTTATATTTCCATGGTTATCCCTACTAGAATTATTATGCCAGCCTCCCACAAATGAACACAAACAGTCTAGTCATTTGGCTAGTTAGCCTAACTCTGTCCAACTCATTCACAGCATCTTGCAGGACTGTAGCCAGATTGAACCCAGACTGGTGGAAGCAGTTGACAACTGTGGTTTCAGTCGCTATCTTCCACACCTTTATCATGAGCATGGCCTCTAGAGCAGTTGGGTTGCTCGCCTGCTTGTCGTGGCCTCAATAACCCAAGCGATCAGCTACCATCAGCCAAACAGTCATTGAGCTGTACAGTAGAAACAGGCTCTTCTATCCAACTCATCCATGCCGACTAGATACCCTAAATTAATCTAGTCCCATTTGCCAGCATTTGGCCCATAACCCTTGCTACTCATGTACCCATCCAGATGCCTTTTAAAGTGTGGTAATTGTACCAGCCTCCACCACTTCCTCTGGCAGCTTGTTCCATACACACACCACCCTGTGTGTGAACAAGTTGCCCTTTAGGTCCCTTTTAAATCTTTCACCCTCACCTTAAATCTGTGCCCTCTAGTTTTGGACTCCCCCAGCCCAGGGCAAAAACCTGGTTGGTTCACCCTATCCATACCCCCTCATGATTGGTCGTTAGATTCCTAAAAATCAAGCCCACACTCCCCCCTCCCCCCGATCCACTGGCAGGAACTTGGCCATGATGTTTGGAGGCAAGGTGGTTAGTTTGATGCTGGAGGCCCGTGACATCAGGGTGGGCATGGCAGTTGTCTATAATGGTAACAAATGTTCACTTTCTTCCATCTATATCTTCTGTTCACTTTCATGATCCACACAAAAATGCTCAAGGTCAGCTAGGCAGTTTTGTTAGTGTGATTCTTGACATTCAGGAAGTAACATCGCTTCTTAGGCTTTCCTATCACTAGCAGTAGTTTTTTTGGCGCCATCCATGTTGGTACAGATCACAACAAATGCAGTCCTTGTTTCACTTCCCACCAGAACACTATCTTTCAATCTGGTAAAAGACAATAACAGTCCATTTCATCACTCAAAACATCTCTTGGTACATACTCATTCAGGAGATGGGCAAGACCATTTTGCATCCAATCTGTTACTGCTGCTGGAACTGCCATACT
Organism: Ginglymostoma cirratum; assembly: GCA_024137785.1. Taxonomy (NCBI): domain Eukaryota; kingdom Metazoa; phylum Chordata; class Chondrichthyes; order Orectolobiformes; family Ginglymostomatidae; genus Ginglymostoma; species Ginglymostoma cirratum. The sequence continues at coordinate 7,245,912 of JAHRHZ010000089.1, forward strand.
CTCACCACACGGTGGACAAGGACATTCCTGGCCTGGAATCTGTCCAGCCATCCATCGCTGCAGGCACACTCCGAGGCCTAGTCTCTTTGCCTCCAATTCATTTTGTTTCCAACCAACAGTACTTTTAACTTTTCCCTCACAGATTTAGTTATACTTGCAAGGTTTGAACATCTTTTCACCTCTATATTGAATGATGGTTTGCCTGTGATTTCATACTCTAGTATAGCCTAACTCCAATGCAACTGGTTTGTAGCATCATATAACAAACGTTCGAGTTCAGCTAATCTAGAGTCATCAGTGCAGAACTTCAGCTCACAGGTATCCTTCGACTGGATTGCCTACTCTACCAGTGGGGATGACTGACAGCTTCATAATCGGATTTTCAGTTTCTTTGACTTTAACTCATTGCAATTTCACTGTAACTGGACCAATGTAAACAAAGTTAGACAAGATGGATGGTTTGGTTGGATTATTGGCTTCAGCCACTATAATGCAAGGCTTCGTCACAATCCCCAAAATGCTGAGTGTGTCACTCGTGCGTCTCATTTTCCCTAATAATTCTAGGGCCAGAAAGATCGCCCACAAGTGTCATTCCTGCCACAGAAATGACCACCAGTTTGACACTGGAACATTTCCAACAATTATCAATCAAGGTTAGTTACCACTTCAAGCTCTGCCAGCTTGTTATAAAACAAAAGTATTGAGATATAAAGCTTCTCCAAATGTAGTTTTAAGATGGAAGAGTAAGTTTCAGCACAAGGAGGCCTGGGACCAGTGGTGTTCCAAAGTGGTGCTGGGTTCACCTTTGTCTGTCATTTTATATAAATGATTTGGATGAGAAGAATTTAGGAGGCATGGTTAATAAGTCTGCAGATGACAACAAAATTGGAAGTATAGTCGACAATGGAGGTTATCTACGATTACAATAAAGAGATCTTGATCAATTGGGTCAATGGGCTGAGAAGAGACAGATGGAGTTAATTTGGATAAATGGGAGGTATTGCATTTTGGTAACACAAACAAGGGCAGGTCTTATAGAGTTATTGGTAAGGCCCTGGGTAGTGTTGTCGAACAGAGACCTAGGTGTTCAGGTACATAGCGCTTTCAAGTTTGTGTCACAGATAGACAGGGTAGTTAAGGTAACATTTAGCATGCTTGTTCAGTATAGGAGTTGGGATGTCATGTTGAGGTTGTACGGGACATTGGGGAGGCCTCTTCTGGAGTACTGTGTGCAGTTCTGGTCAACCTGCTATCGGGAGGATAATTGTTAAATTGGAGTGGGTTCAGAAAAGATTTACCAGAATGTTGCTGGGACTGGAGGGTTTGAGTTATAAGGCTGCATAGACACAGACGTTTTTCACTAGAGCATAGGAGGATGAAGGGTGACCTTGTAGAGGTTCATAAAATCATGAAGGGCATAGACAAGGTGAATGGTAGGTGGTGTCTTTTCCCAAAAGGATGGGGGATTTCAAAACTAAGGAGCATAATTTTAAAGGTAAGAGGAGAAAGTTTAAAAGAAAAGGGACCCAAGGGACAACTTTTTCCCCCACATAGTGGGTGGTTCATGTGTGGAATGAACTGTCAGAGGAAGTGGTAGATGCAGGCACAGTTACAACATTTAAAAAAACATTTGGAAAGGTGCATGAATGGAAATGGCTGAAAAAGGGACATTAGTCAAAACAGAGGCAAGTGAAACTAGTTTAGTTTAGGGAAACTTGATCAGCATGGACAAGTTGGATGACTCTACGACTCTCTGTATAGAAGTTGTTCCCCAATTTTGAGGTTGTTATTTCAACAAAAAGAAAATAATTGTTTCCTACAATGCTGACACTAAAATATAAACCACTGGATTTGGAAGAATCCCAAAAGATATACCAAGAAATTTCCCCAGTTATATACATGGGCACTTTTTCACACAGTTCTAATAATGACAGTCAAGTTCCACCTCAGCTCCAAAAGTACTTTTTCAAAAGTTCACATTTTTACAGAATTGGCGTTAAATATAGACCTGGAATTTCCTCCATTCTTAACATTCCCCTTCCATTTGTGGAAGTTGCTAATTCATGCAGGGCTACAGTTTCATTGGTGCATTTCATGTCTCCATTCAGCACAGGCAAGTCAATTATTGTGCAATGGTTGTTATAGTCCAGGTAATAGATAGAACTGAAGTTAAATCTTTACTTGTTTTTAGAAGCTTAGAGATACGCATTCCAAACATCTTAAATCTGATAGTCTGTTTGCTTTTACAGGAACACACGCAAATCCCAGGTTGATGCCCACCATCTACATACATTTAATACTGACCATTGGAGATATCACACAACTACAGTCCTGTTCTCAGCAAATATCCATGTATAGCTTTTGGAACTGTGGTCACTGTTAAGTAGTCCAGGAGATACCAAGCCCAATTCTGGAATCTCTACCAAAGACAAGTGACTAATTTAACTGAGATAGTAGGAACTGCAGATGCTGGAGAATCTGAGATAACAGGGGGTAGAGCTGGATGAACATAGCAGGCCAAGCAGCAGAGAAGCAGGAAAGCTGACATTTCGGGTCTAGACCCTTCATCAGAAATGGGGGAGGGGGATAGAAGATGGATAGAGGAGAAGATAGGTCAAAGAGACAGGGGTGGAGCCAGTAAAAGGTGAGTGTAGTTGGGGAGTTAGGGAGGGGATAGGTCAGTCCAGGGAGGACTGACAAGTCAAGGAGGTGGGATGAGGCTAGTAAGTAGAAGATAGGGGTGGGGCTTGAGGTGGGAGGAACAACAGGTTAGGGAGGCGGGGACGAGCTGGGCTGGTTTTGGGATGCGGTCAGGGGAAGGGAGATTTTGAAGCTTGCGAAGTCCACATTGATACCATTGGGCTGCAGGGTTCCCAAGCAAAATACGAGATGCTGTTCCTGCAACCTTCGGGTGGCATTGTTGTGGCACTGCAGGAGGCCCAGGATGGACATGTCGTCCAAGGAGTGGGAGGGGGAGGTGAAATGGTTCATGACTGGGAGGTGCTGTTGTTTGTCGCGAACCGAGCATAGGTGTTCCACAAAGTGGTCCCCAAGCCTCCGCTCGGTTTCCCCGATGTGGTCTCCTCTACATTGGGAACAGCGGATACAGTATACCACATTAGCAGATGTGCAGGTGAATATCTGTTCGATGTGGAAGGTCTTCTTGGGGCCTGGGATAGGGGGGTAGTGTAGGGGCAGGTGTAGCACTTCCTGCTGTTGCAGGGAAAAGTGCTGGGGATGGTGGGGCTGGAGGGGAGTGTGGAGCAGACAAGGGAATCACGGAGCGAATGGTCCCTACAGAAAGCAGATAAGGGTGGGGAGGGAAAAACGTCTTTGGTAGTGGGGTCGGATTGCAGATGGCGGAAGTGTCGGACGATGATGCGTTGGATCCAGAGGTTGGTGGGGTGGTACGTGAGGACGAGGGGGATTCTGTTTTGGTTGTTATTGCTGGGAGGGGGTGTGAGTGTGAGGGATGAGTTGCGGGAAATGCGAGAGACACTGTCTAATTTAACTGAAGTCCAAACACTTTTCTCAAAAAATATATAAAAAAAAAGAAACTCACTTCAAATTGGTTACAGATCTGATTTGAAAATTTCACTTACTCACATTGCAAAGGAACAGTCAAGCACTGGATGACACTGGCTACATCATTTTTCCATGCAGTTCTATTACGTAGCAAACTCTAATGGACCAAGTCCCTTCCCATATTCTCCTATTGTAATCAAATTCCAAAAAGAACCGAAATGCTTCCATTTACTCAATTTCTAAGCACATTCCAATGGACCAAGTGCTTCTATGCACCTCCATTATAAATGGATTCCAATGGGTTAACCAGTTCCAATCATTCCCCTGGTGAGTGAATTCCATTGGATTAAACCCCTTCGATTTACTTTTATTATCAAGAATTCAGAATCCAAAGTATCCCCAATTACTTGTATCCATGTGCTTGTAGTGCAGAACACCAGTTGTCTCTCAAAACATTAAATACCTTTTTAAAAGAAGCAAACAGGGAAAACAATTTTTTAAAAAATGCAGCTGCATATTACAATTAACATGCAAATCTTTTCATGAAGTGCGGTGCACATAATATAAACTGGTTTTGAAAAAAAAAATCTTGAAATTGGCTATCCGATCAAGGCCAGTGCAGGGAAGCGAGATAGCCCAAAATACAAGATAATAAGTTGATTCAGAAAAGGTAGTTAGGGGATTCCATACTTTGGATTTAAAAGCATGTTAGTTGCAGCAAGATAATAAAGATTATGGGAGATTAAGGAACCAGAGTTTTAAAGGTCCTGAGAGAAAAAGAGAAAAGAGAAAAAAAAAAGGAGTCATTGAGTGAGCTGCAAATCTGGATTAGTACTTCTTGCTGAAGTACTAAGAGGCAAGAGAAGGAAAGTTACAGGAAAAACTGGAGCAGATGCTTTTCTCAAAGTAGTAAGTAAAATTCTGCAGCCAAATCTCAATTTATTCCTTTTTGTCATTGACAAAAACTGGAAGAGCAATCACAATAATGTGATAAATATAAAAATAATTCACACTGAATGCAACTTACTTTTTTCAACTCACCATCTTTAGATCTGACTCTGCCATTCCCAAAGGCATCCGGGGGATATCTGATCTACATGAGCATTTATTTGTTAGTACAGAATTCACATATCGAAAAACAGACATGTTATTGAAGTCTTTTGTCTGTTTGAACTAAACAAGAGTAGGGGACAAAAGTTTCCTGGTGTATTCTCGACAGCAACACCTTGACTAGAGTTTACATGCTCACAAATTATGACTCTTATTCTCTGCTCCAAGGAAAGCAATCCCAGTCTATCCAATCAAAATGAAACAAAACTGCAGATGCTGGAAATCCAAAAAAAAAAAATTAGGGGCTGGAGAAACTCAGCAGGTCTGGCACCATGTGTGGAGTGAAAACAAGATTTAATGCTTTGAGTCCAGTGACCAGATGTATCAAATTTCAGTAGCAATTTCTGTTTTTGTCTCACAGTCTGTCCAAAGTCTCTTCATAACTCAGACTCCCTAGCCCAAGCAACATCCTGGTCCACCTCCCCTGCGCTGGAAAGGGTGCAATCACATCCCTCCTTCAGTGTGGATTCCAGAACGGCACATAATACTCTAACTGTGGCCTAACCAACATTTTATGCAGTTCCAGCATCACCTTCCTGCTCTTAAATTCTATGCTTCGGCTAATAAGAAGGCACGTGGTATATTCACTTTTAACCATTTTATCTACCTGTTCTGCTCACTTAAGGAACTATTGGACATGCACACCAAGGTCCTTCTGATCCTCAGCGCTTCCCAGGGTCCTACCATTCCATCAAACATTCCCTCGCTTGGTTTGTCCTGCCCAAAAACATCATCTCACACTTATCTGTATTGAATTCCATTTGCCACTGATTAGCCCATCTGACCATTCAGTCTATATCCTCCTGTAATCAAAGGCTATCCCTCCTCACTATTTACCACCCCAGCTATTTTTGGTATCATTCACTAAGTTACTGATCACCATCTCACATTGAAAGTCTAAATCGTTTATCTATAAATGCAAACAGCAAGGGCCCCTACACGGATCCCTTCAGAGCCACACTAGACACCACTCCCACCAGCATTTCCTGACCTTTGGTATTCCTAATCGCCACCCCCTGTTCACCCAAGCCAAGGTCCTTTCTCACTAGTGTCTTTACATCATGCCTAACTATCAAGGCTACCTCTTTTTTAAAAAAACCATTTTGAAGACAGAATGGAAATCACCTGGAACACTTATTTCCTAACATTAGGTCACCTTGCAATCATATCCACTTTTTTTTTTTAAAAACCCTATTTGCTGATGCTCTAATACCATTACACACTCAGTTCCTGCCTGTCCCACACTGCTACACTTTTCTATTGCCTTAACATTTCTAAATCTCCCTCAACCTGAATCCTCCCAGCCCATCTTCCCACTCCCAAACCAACTTTAAAAGCCCTATCCCACAGTCATAATTCTGTGATTCAACAGGACACTGATTCCAGTCAGGTTTAAGGGGTCTCCATTCCGAAATGGCCAGCTCCCCAAGCACTGGTGCCAGCATACCACAAACCAAAAGCTCTCCCTCCCATACCATTCTTTGGAGATACCCATTTGATTCTCTAATTTGCTTGACCACTTGCCAATTGGCACATCCAGAGATAAATAATTTTGAGGTTCTGTTAATTTGTACCCAAACTCCTCAAAAGCACAATGGCATACCTAGCACTACCCACATTGTTGATTCCTATAGAGCCATGACTGTTGGATTCTCACCCTCGCATTCCAAGTTCATCGTCAATTATGAGATGTCATCTTTAATCCTGGCACCAGGGTAGATAACAAGCTTCAGAACTGCTGATCGCAGCTCCATTGAACAATGCCTGTCCTCCTGACTTACAGCCATAATTCTTCTCGCTTACCTCATTTGCACTGCATCCAGCACCATACTGCTAAAATTAGTTTGCTCGTCTATTCTGGAGTCCTTGTTCTCATTCACATAGGTAGCAAGTACCTCGTACCTGTTGGCGTGTTAAGAGCCAAAGGTTCCTCTATTGCTACATGGATCCACCGTACCTGCTTGACTCTCAGGTCATATGCTCCGTTCCCTTATCATTAGCCAACATGAAATTCAACATAACCCACGTCTTGTGGAACTAAATACCCATTCATTTCTCGCCCTACTGGTCCTGTATTGCATCCAGCTTGGCAACTGAGTCAAAGATGCTCAAGCTGCCGATACTTAATGGAAACACGGTCATTTAGGACTGCAATGCCTTCCACAAACTCCCACGTGTGGGTCACATCGCATTATTTCATCTTGCCATGTCTGTCTAGCTGATTCACTAATTGGAAAGTCAGTTCCCTAGCTTGGAGACTAAACAAGAACACTCAGCGTTCCTGGAGGTTAAAAAAAGGATTAACAAGCAGCACTTTCTTCCACCTCTGCACCAAGTTCTCAACTCTAAGCAATAGAAAACACTACTTACATAGGAAAGCCAATGACTCACTCGAGCTACACTGCTCATAGACACTTGTTTGAGCAACTACTTTCAGTTGACTGACCGTGCCTTTTACAGTTTTAACATAAATTACAGCCAAGAAATACTGAGCAAAGAGATCTCTCTTTCACCAAATTCCCGACTTAGCTCTCCGTTCACTCATTGTATATTAAAAGGCTTTTTAACGGGAAAACATAATACATTGGGGTTTTGATGATCCAAAACGGAAAAAAAAAAAATTCACATCTCACCTGAAATTACTGTCAGAAACAAGTGGATGAAGGCTAGGTGCTGAAAAAGGAAATTGAGTGGGACAGAAAAAGCACGTAAGCAAAATTATGAACATTTCTCAGCAGGCTGGTTTCAGTGACATTGGCTGATGTCACGTCACATGATACCCTTGCAGCTAAAGAAACTCAAGAAATATAAAGCAATGGGAGGACAAGAAAAAAAACCTCTTCCACCCCCAAATTGCAGCAACTAAGCCAAGAAACAAACAAAAAACAACAAAAATCCAGTACCTCAAAAGTAGCAGTTCTTTGCAAACTTAAGTGTCAACAAAATAGATAACCACTGCATGCTAGAGCCAAGCTTCATACTGTGGTTGATATGTACATTTTCTAGCCAGACTCACAAACAATTAGAAACAAAAATCTTACCCGACGTTCTGCACCCCAGCCTTGGGGTACAGAAAAATCAGGGAAGATTTTTCAGCGCTATTAAGCAGGGATTGGCTTTGTCAACACAGCCATTCCTCTACAGCACCACAGGTGCGTCCTTTTTAATGAGTTAGAGATGTCAAAAAAGGTAGAAAAGGGCTTCACTCTCAACTTATGACATGCACAAAAATGGGCTGAGGGGTGACTTAATCAAAGTGTTCAAAATTATAGAATGGACAAGAAAGACTTACCTTCCCCAGCAAACAGGTTAATCAGCATTGGGCACAGATTTAAGATCACCAGCAGGAGGACTAGAGGGTATCCAAGGAAAAAAAGAAAAAAAAAAAACTTTATTACCCGCAGAAGGAAGCCTGTGCCTGGAAGTTGCTGCCCAGTTTGCTGGTAGAAGCACAAACTATCAACTCAGTTAAAAGAGGAACTTGAATCTGCACCTTAAGATCTTGCAAGGCTATGGACAGGACTTCTTTCTTTGGCCAGTCAGACACAATAGGCCCAAAAATTTCTTTCTGTGCCTTGGCTTTTTTTTTCATGGTACACATTCACTACACAATACAATAATTCATTTTTTTTTTGATATCCATGAATTTCCCCAAAAAGGTTCTATCATAAAGACATCAAGTAATTAAACTACTGTGATTATAACAAAAAGTATACAAACTTTTTAAGTTTGAAGGTGACATCTCGCTGTAGAAATTGTTTGAGCATTAATGATCTTTTATATAAAGATCTAAAAGACAAGAAATTTTGGCAGCAATAAAGATAAAAACTTATGATCATGATACCATCATACTGTTGCATCACAATAGTGAAACCAACCATACCCCATTTTTCACACTGTCAATGCAGTTTGTCACCCTTCTTTACAATGTTATCACAAGTTTAGTATCATTGTGGAAATCCACAATGAAAAGGAGCCAAGATGCTGGTCAGGTAACTACGATCTGTCATAAGATTCATTATATTTCAGCAGGGAAAAAATGTCTGTTATCACACACAGGTGGAGACAAACATGAAAGAGATGATTTGAAACTTTTTTTTGGTTTGTACATTTCTATAAAAAGGTGGAATTGCACTGGAAATCAATTTATAATTCTTGCAGGGCTCTCCTCATGGTGGGCATGGCATCTGTAATAATCATCAACCTAAACCATGAACTCTCTTCTCTTCACAGTCGCTGCCTAACATTTTGAGTACTATGAGCACTTTGGCTTTTATTGCCGATTTCTAGCATCGATAGTACTTTGTTTTTGTCACGCCAATATAAACAAATATTGCATTGCTGTGGTATACAATATGGTGTTACTAGAACCAAGGGAAAAAGACAATAAAGTGTTAGAACTCCAGCAGGAACAGTGTGCTGGAAATCAAGCCCTGTCAAGCTAAAAATTGTTAACAGGTTTCCCTTTACTAATGTTATCTAAAACAAAAACAGACTTTCACAAAATTGCTTCAATAAAGTCAAAAACAACTCATCTATGCAAAACAAATGTAATCTTTTAAGCAAGTGGCAAAATTGGTTATCAACTAGGTTACCACACAGTATTAAGCAATATCCCCCTTAAATCCTAACACACACGACAAAACAGCTCTCCATAAGTATTATGGGTGGGAAAATATTAGGAAAACATACCCTTGTGCTTCCAAGTCCAAACCAAAAGGTAGAGAACAAGTTGACCTTACACACAGTTCCTTCGGTTTCCCATCAGTCCCAAAGTGATAGAAGACCCTCAGACTGAACTGAGTTAGCAGCTCAGAGTTTGAGGGCATCCAAAAGGTCCTGGTTGCTGGATCTTTCAAATGATTCCCAGAAACTATTTGACTGAGATAACACTCAAAAGAAAACCAGCTGAAGAGGTATCTTTTATGCTCAGAGAGGGGGAGATGTTTTCCCTCCTGATATATTTCTTCCAAATGCCAACTGCTCCCAAGTCTGTGACAAAACAGAAGCCAAACGTCCACAGACTATTGCTGGGAAATGGCAGCATAGATCCTAGGATTTCTCTCGAGGACACAAAAGCAATATTTTCTTAAAAGGTCTCATTTTCCAAAAGTATTTGCTTTTCTAGTAAACAGCAAATAAGCTACAGTTCTTCTCCACTCTTGATGTTTCATTTAAGAAATCACATGATAAATCTCTCGTCAACCCTGTAATGTCCAATCAGTTCAATTTCCCTACTGTCATCATTTCTAAATATATGTATTCCTAACAAAATGGAGGGAGACCAAAAGGCATTTCATATCTTATGTGGAATACAGCGATCTGTATACTAATCATTTTTATTCCAAGAATAGCTATTTTCTTAATACTGTCATTCTATAAGCGAGATGCTCTTTGAGAGCAGTTACAGACATGAGGCTGAATGGCCTCTTTCTGCACTGTAACAATTCTGGTGATCCTGTAAATAACCTCACAATACATTTTAAAAAGAGGTGGTACATCAGCAATTATTTCTACACTTGTTAGGAAGCACATTCCTAATTATTCAATATTGTCAAAACAAAACGCTGAAATCAAATCATCTTCACTCACTATTACATTTATCATCCCTCTTCCAAATCAAGTTGAGACTCCATGCATTAAGGACTCACCGTTCTCAATTTTGATCAAATCCTTATGATGGAATTAAATGGTTGGTTTAATTTTAAAGTTTATCACCAAGATAATGATGATATATTGTCAATTCAGCAATAATTTTTTTTAAAGAACCTTAAGATGTTATTGAAATATGATTTTTTAAAAAAATTATTATAACTACTTGAGTAACAGCATGGTGCCTTTTTTTAAACTTTTAAAATGCTTCTTGTTATTAAGGTTGTTGAATTCCTATTCTAAACCTTAACTGTGTCTCTGGCAGAAAGAGAAGTGCTTTTTTTAAACTGCAAATTTTAATAATTGCTTCAATTAATCTGAGATACTGGTCTCAACATGTAAAAGAAATCTTGATCAAAGTCATCACAATCACAAAACAGCAACTGATTCTGATCTAAGTATTTGAATTTATCAGGACTTGAAAGTTATTTGTTGAGAAGAGTACCGGATGAACACTTCTACTTTGGAAAACGCTAGCAAACATTTAATACTGCTACTTCATTTATAAATAGACCAACAAATTCTAGCACCATTTTCCATGCCTACTGGATTCTTTGCCTCGAGATTCATAATATTTGCAGCATTTTAGAAAATTACTGCACATGAAATTGGCTGAGCATACTGGGAAAAATAGGTTAAAATGTAGGATCATGAAGGAATAGTGAGTAACATTTAAAGAGATATTTCATTAATTCTCACTGATCTATCAGGAAAATATACTCCAGGGCTCTTTCTAGTTATTTTAATAGCTTTGAGGCCACTAAACAGCACATCTGCTGGCATGGATCTTTTCTTCAAAGCTGAACCTGCTTCTGGCCCCTTTTTCGTGTCATAAAAGCTCAATTCAGTATGCACTTCAATAACGATCTCACCAGGTGGCTTGTCTAGGCACTTAGCTGAAGTCCCATGATATTTTGGGAGTCCTGTTTTGACTGATTACTAAGGCTCAGAATCTCATTTTCTTTAAAGTCGCCTTCACAGAACTAAACAGAGACTCATCTACTTCTACTTTAGAACCCAAATAATCAGGTTATAAACCTTCATCACAAAGATTATTTTTCTTTTTGTGTTCATGCGATGTGGGCATTGCTGACTATGCCAGCATTTATTATCTATCCCCAATTGCCCAGAAGGCAATTAAGAGTCAACCACATTGTTGTGGGTCTGGAGTCACACATAGTCTAGACCAGGTAAGGATGGCAGTTTCTTTCCCGAAGAGGACATTAGTGATCCAGATGGGTTTTTTCCTGACAATTGACAATAGATTCATGGTCATCATTAGGCTCAGAATTCAGTAAAAATCTGGAATTAAAATTCCACCACCTGCCAGTGTTATTCGAACCCAGATCCTCCGAAGATTAGAGATAACAAGGTGTAGAGCTGGATGAACACAGCAGACCAAGCAGTATCAGAGGAGCAGGATTAACTGGGACTCTAGATTAACAGTCCAGCGATAACACCACTAGGCCATCACCTCCCCTCTTGCTCAGTAGCAGCAGTGTGTACCAATTACATGATGCATTGCAGAAATTCACCAAGGTTCCTTCAGCTACATCTCCCAAACCCATGAGCATCACCATCTCGAAGGGTAATGGCAGCAAATACAGGGGAAGTCCACTATCTGCAAGCTCCCCTCCAGGTCATTCACTATCCTGATTTGGTAGTATATTGCCATTACTTCAATGTCACTGGGTCAAAACCTGGAACTCCTCCCCCTAATGGCATTGTTGATCAACCCACACCAAAATGCACTAGAATGACTCCAGGAGGCAGTTTACCACACCTGCGCAAAGGCAAGTGGGGATGGGCAGTAAGTGCTCACAGCCGGAAAGTAACACAAACATCACAAATTAGTTTTTAAAAAAGCACGAGTGATTAGAAAAGCAAGTGGAACATTGGTATTTAATTTCAAGGGGAAACTGTACAAAAAAGTAGGGACATTCTGCCATAGTTATACAGGGCCTGAGTAAGATCACATCTGGAGTTTTGGCCTCCTTAATTAAGGAGGGATATAATAGCATTAGATGCAGTTCAGAGAAGGTTCATTTGACTGATACCAGAGATAAAATAACCACATTATAAGGAAATGTGGAACAAGGTGGGCCAATACCCACTGGAAGTTAGAAGAATGAGAGCTGACCTTTTTCAGACAGAAAGCCCTAGGGGACTTAACAGAGCTGATGCTTCCCAATGTGGGAAGTCTAGAACTAGGGGACAGTTTTAAATTAGTGGTCTCGCATTTAAGACAAAGATAAGGAGATATTTTCTCAACTCCACATCCCCTCCGTTAGCGCTTAGTGTTCTCTTCCCCAGAGAGCAGCGAAGGCTCAGTTATCGAATATATGAAAAGCAGAGTTAAATTAATGATCAATATTGATTATGGGTGACAGGCACAAAATTGGAGTTGAGCCCTCAATTTGATCAGCCAGTGTTATACGGAATAGAAGAACAGGCTCAAAGGGCCGAATATTTGGTTTCAGAAGAAAAATTACCACTACTTCACAAATAGACCCACAGTGGAGCACGGTGACTCAGTGGTTAGCACTGCTGCCTCACAGCACCAAGAACCTGGGTTCGATTTCACCCTCAGGCTGCTAAGTTGGTGGCAAAGTAGACAGCGAAGGTTTTCTAGATTACAAAGGGATCTTGATCAAATTGGTCAATGGGCTGAAAAAGAACATGGCACATGGAGTTCAACCTGGATAAATGTGAGATATTGCATTTTGGCACAAACAAAGGTAGGGCTCATACAATTAATGGTAGGGCCTTGGGTAGTGTTGGATAACAGAGGGACCTAGGGGTGCAGGTACATAATTCTTTGAAGTTTTCAATACATATAGACAGGGCGGTTAAAAAGGCATTTGGCATGCTAGCCTTCATTGCTCAGACCTTTAACTATAGGAGTTGGGACATTATGTTGAGGTTGGACAGGAGACTGGTGAGGCCTCCTCTGGAATACTATGTCCAGTTCTGGTCGCCCAGTTACAGGAAGGATTTTAATCAAGCTGGAGAGGGATCAGAAGAGATTTACCAGGATGTTGCCAGGTATGGAAGGTTTGAGTTATAAAGAAACTGGGACTACTTCACTGGAGGGTAGGAGGTTGAGAGGCAACCTGATAAGTTTATAAACTTATGAAGGTATAGGTAGAGTAAATGGTTGTCGTCTTTTCCCTAGGATGGGGGATTTCAAGACTAGGGGACATAATTTTTTTTTAAAAAGGTGAGAGGAGAGAGGATTTAAAAAAAAAAAAAAAGACGAGGCAACCTTGTAAAAAAAAAGGAAAAAAAAAAAGAGAGGGTGGTTCACGTAGAATGAACTGCATGAGGAAAGTGGGGGATGCAGGTACAATTACAACATTAAAAAGACAATTGGACAGATACACGAATAGGAGAGATTTGGAGCGTTATGGGCCAGGAGCTGGCAGATAGGACTAGTTTAGTTTGGGATTATGTTTGGCATGGACTGGTTGGGCCGAAGGGTCTAAGATTCTATAGCTGTCTGTGTGGAGTTTGCACATTCTCCCCATGCCTGTATGGGTTCCCTCCAGTTGCTCCGGTTTCCTCCCACAGTCTGAAAACATGCAGGTTAAGTGGGTTGGCCATGCTCAATTGCCTATAGTGCCCAGGGATGTGCAGGATAGGTGGATTAGCCATGGGAAATGCAGAGTTACGGTCGGAGGATGGGTCTGGGTGGGATGGTCTTCGGCGGGTTAGTGAGGACTGGATGAGCCAAAATGACCTGCTTCCATGCTGTAGGGATTCTACGACTTTATGATTCAAAACATCACCACCACTGTGGATGTCAACTGCTAGATTTATATATTGGTGATTATTTCGTGTAAATTTGGGTTTCTGGGCTCTGCTAATAATCAGCTTGCAAGTATTTCTGTAGCTGTAGTGATTTCTTTTAAAACCCAAACAAGTCTGGCTTTAAAGCATATGCATTTTGCGCACTATTAATAGGCTTTTGTTTATTTAGATGGTTTTGTGACCCAGTATGGTAAATAAATAATGGAGCCACGGGATTTTTTAAAGAGTCCTGAAACTTGATTTTTTTTTTTTAGAAAGCTCAATGGAAGAGTCTATAGCTTAGAAAGGAAGACTTTTGACAGAGTGGGGCAGTCCTGTGAAGTCCTTGAAATAGTATGGTGTTGTAGGAAATTGCTCTCAAGAATCAAAAAAAGGTTACCCAAGGTGTTGAGATAAAACTCTGAACAGGTTACTTAAAGCGGAGTACATTTAAGCAGGTATAGAATAGTTCCTTCCTGGAGCCATCTGCAGTTCCAGTCTAAAACTTAAAATCCCAAACTAGTCTGTCATACGAAATTACGAAGCTCCACTATTATGTCCTTTATAACAGATGTTAACATTTTCCCAAAAACAAACAAACAGTCATTAAGCTAACTGACCTGTTGTTAGCTGCTTTTTGTCCACTTCCATTTTTTGTTAAAAAACATTAGTCTGGCAGTTTTCCATCTTCTGGGACATTTCCAGAAAATAAGGATTCTTGGAATATTTCTAACAGTGCACCTACTCTCTGTAGCCACTACTTTTAAAGTCCTAGGATGCAACCCATTAGGTCCAACGGATTTATCAGTCCTCTCCCAATTAATTTCCTTAATACATATTATCTAGTGATCATTCCTATATTCATTTCCTCTGCCCTCCACCCCCCCCCAAAAACCAATTCATTCTTTGTTGTACAATATATCTACTGTTCAGAGGCCTATAGTCTACTCCCACCAGTGTATTCTTCCTCTTGTTACTTCTTACATCCATCATACCAATTCTGCAACTTCCAATCCTTGATTTCATGCTGTTGTACTTATTCCATCTCATACTAGAGCTACCCCACCACACCTCCCTTACTTCCTGTCCTTCTGAAAAGTCACGTACCTTGGAATAGTTCCCAGCTTTGATCTCTTTGTAACTATGCCTCTGTAATGGCTAGATCATATCTGTGAACATCTATTTGTACTGCTAGCTTATTTCTTTTGTTCCCAGTACTACGTGCATTGAACAGCCATTCATTTTGCATTCTGATCCACCTCCGTGAACCTATTTAAGACTTTTTTGACAGCTTGTGCAAAATTGGGAAAGCTGTCTCACAGACTAGTTAAATAGCAGCCTGACAGTTCCACTCGTGGAATTATACCCTATAGACAATATTCAAGACACTACCATCGCCAGCCCTTGATGTGTTCGTGGGACAGTGGTAGTGTCGCAAAACAGCCCCGTCAAGCCACAGGTTCAATCCTGGCTCAATGAGTAGCACCTGCTCAGCAGCACCCAGTTTGGATTCGACCAGGGCCACTCAGCTCCTGCCCTCATTATAAACCTGGTTCAAACATGGACAAAATAAAAGCTGAATGTAACTGCCCTTGACACCAAGGCCATATTTGACCAAGTGTGGCATCGAGAAGCTTTAGCAAAACTGAGAAGGTCAATTATCTCAGCTCCAGGACATCAATGCAAGAGTTCCTCAGGGTAGTATCTTAGGCCCAGCCATCTTCAGCTGTTTTAATGACCTTCCCCCAGTAAGATCAGAGGTGGGCTGTTCACCAATGGCTGCACAATGTTCAGCACCAGAGTGAGAGCTGATCAGCACAGAAACAGACCCTTCGGTCCAACTTATCCATGCCAGCCAGATATTCCAAATAAATCTCGTCCCATTTGCCAGCATTTGGCCCATATCCCTCTCAACCCTTCCTATTCATATACAATTCAGGTACTTCATAAATGTCGTAATCAAGCTAGCCTCCAACACTTCCTCTGGCAGCTCATTCTATACGTTCACGCAGAGGGTGGTGAAAAAGTTGCCCCTCAGGTCCCTGTTAAATCTTTTCCCTCTCTCACCTTAAATTTATGCTCTCAATTTTGGATTCTGCTACCCTAGGGAAAGAGACCTTGACTGTTCATCCTATCCATGCCCCTCATGATTTTATAAACCTCTATAAAAAGGTCACCCCTCAGCCTCCAATGCTCCAGGGAAAGTAGCCCCAGCCTATTCAGCCTCTCCCTGTAGCTCAAACCCTCCAACCCCAGCAACATCCTGGTAAATCTTTTCTGTACCCTTTCAAGTTTCACAACATTCTTCCTATGGCAGGGAGATCAAAATTTTACGCAGTATTCCAAAAGTGACGGGACCAGTGTCCTGTACAGCCGCAACAGGACCTTCCAACTCCTGTACTCAATGCACTGACCAATAATGGCAAGCATACAAAATGCCTTCTTCACTAACCTATCTACCTGCAACTCCAAGCCTACACTCCAAGGTCTCTTTGTTCAGCAACACTCCCCAAGACCATACCATTAAGTGTATTAGTCCTGCCCTGATTTGCCTTTCCAAAATGCAGCACCTCACATTTTTCTAAGTTAAACTACATCTGCCGCCCATCAGCCCATCTGATCAAGGTCCGGTTGTACCAAGGTAACCTCCTTCGCTGTCCACTACACCAAATTTTGGTGTCATCTGCAATCTTACTAACCATACCTCCCATGTTCACATCCGAATAGTTTTATATAAATGACAAAAAGCAGTGGACCCAACACCAATCCTTGCGGCACACCACTGGTCACAAGCCTGCAGTGTGAAAAGTAACCCTCCATCACCACCCTCAGATACTGAGGCAGTCCATGTTCAAGTGCAACAAGATCTGGATAATATCTGAGGCTGAGGCTGACAAGTGGCAGTAGCATTCACACCACACAAATGCCAGGCAACGACGATCTCCAATAAGAAACATTCTAATCACTATCCCTTGACATTCAATGGTGTTGCCATTAGAGAATTCCCCACCATTTGGGGACGGGGGGGAGGGGCGGTTAACCAAAAGGAGCAGAAACAAGAAATACTGCGGCAAATAATTCACCTCCCGACTCCCCAAAGCCACCAGTCAGGAGTGTGATGGAATACTTCCCAGTTGCCTGGGTGAGTGCAGCTCCAGCACTCAAGCAGCTTGACACCATCCAAGACAAAGCAGTCCACTTGACTGGCATCACATCCACTTCCTCCACTAATGCTCATTAGCACCAGTGTGTACCATCTAGAAGATGCACTGCAGAAATTCACCAAGGTTCCTTATACAGCACCTTCTAAACCCATGATCACTTCCATCTCGAAAGGCAAGGACAGCAGATGCATGGAACATCATCACGTGCAAGCTCTGATCCCAGCCATTCACCGAGTGCAGTTCCTTCAGTGATGCTGGAATACTCACCTCAACAGCATTGTAGGTCTACATACAGCACATGAACTGCAGTGGCTCAAGGAGTCAGCTCACCACCACTAACAGCAACTAGGGACGGGCAATAAATGCTGGCCTAGCTAGTGACACCCACATCCCAAGTGAATATTAAAAAAAAAAAAATGTACATTACATTCATACTGTAACAGATAAGTTTTCAAAAATGAAACCTCTTCACTGCATAAAGTGGGGCAAAACTGGTTCCACTGGTGGAAGCACCAAGAACACCATTGTAATGTGATAGGCAAAAGTAGTGATAGTGAAATTACAGTGAATCATTTGGATCTGGAATGCACTGCCTGAGAGTGTGGAGAGAGTCAGATTTGAAAAGGAATTTTTAACAGGAATCTGAGGAGGAAAAAGCATTTGCAGGACTAAGAAGAAAAAAAGTGAAATTTGGTGAATTGATCTTGCAGAAAGCCAGCTGAATTGGGTTCATCTGTGCTACGATATAAATTCTTCATGTCCATAGTTATAATGAAAATTACCCATTTAAACTTGCTATATTGCAATTACATGTCATCGCCTAATCGAGATGCCATAGCACAGCACTGACAGGATGGTGTAACTACTTCCTCGTTTTGGCTTTTCCCATATTACATGGGGTTGGATAACCCTTTATATGAACTATCATTTTCAGATCGGGGAATGGGTTGGAATTAGTGGTTAGGTGTAGAGTTTGTGCTGAATGCTGACAATGAATTTGATATTTCCAATAGCTAACCATCTTGAATGCACCCAAATTTTCTCAAGTATCAAAAAGTAATTGGAAAAGCCAAAAGAGGTGGAAGCTGCCTTGATGTCATCAGATGATCTTGCAAAGGTGACAGCATGTAGATGAGGAAGAAGGGGGCCAAAGATCACAGAGGTAGAAAGAGGAGTAATTGATCGAGATTGGCCTATCATAATGATGTTGCCAGACAAAGGTGAAATCCAGCAAGGGAAACCCCATTGAAATTTATTCCACAGTGGAGACAGTGCCATAAATGGTAATATCATGGCTAAGTAATCCAGAGGTCTAGGCGAACTGGTGGAATGTAAATTCCACTAGGAAATTCAGTTGATTAAAATCTAGTCTCAGTAATAGTAACTATAAATTGTCAGAAAAGCCCGTTTAGTTCAATAAATGCCCTTTTTAAAAAAAAAAAGGACACCGACATTGACTACAGACCCACAGCAATATGGCCAACACTACATATCCAGGGCAGGGGTAGGTTTACATATTGGCCCTGTCAGCAATGTCCTCATCCCATGAACAAATTTTTCAAAAAAAAAAAAAAAAAAAAGTGAACTGCATAAGAGGATTAGGAAAATGATTGCTGGTCAAACCTTTCAAAAGGCTGCAGAGAAGTCAAGCACGGTAAAGAATCACAGATGATGACATTAGTTTAAGGCCATTCCGTTTCTGTGATAAGACCAAAACTTGATCAGAGCAATTCAAACATTGATTGATTGTAAAATGTGGATACAGATTTGGGAAGCAATACATTCAGAGGCTTTAAACAGCAGAAAAGGGAAGCTGTCTTGGTTTTCAAAATCAAGATTTGATTTAGGTCAGAACAGAGTTTCTCACCTGTTAACCTTCCTATCACAGAGGATTACTTTCTCCTTCACTTCTGCATTCAGCTTTTTAGGCCCCACACAAATTCCTCTCCATAAACCCCTCTGCCACTTCACCTCCCAATCCGAAATAATCTTTCAAGCGCAAGATCTTACCATTTCCTTGTCCCCAGCAATTTGTATGCTGTTTTAAACCAACAGCATCAGGAGTAATTCTTCTACATTAAAAGCACTGCATGAATGCCAGTGATGTTCTTTAAAATCTTACTAAACCTTAAAACTTCACTGGAGTTTCTAACTCCTTTGCTTACATATGCAAAGGACACTGATCTGCTTGCTAAAAAAGACGGGCACAAATAGGGCAGGGCTGCAAAATGTGTTCCAAATAGAACCATTTACATAATGAAATCCCACTGTACAACAGATGCATCAATTTAAGGGCATAACATTTTTCTGCAAACTGGTTACGTTTGGATCAGGAATTTCACTTAAAATTAAAAAATGAATAGCTTGCAAGTCTGTGTTTGATACCTCATTTAGTCATTTAACAATTCAAGCAAACAAAAACAGCACAAAAAAAAAAAAAAAAAAAATCAGGCTTCTCAAATGTTTTGGGTAAAATGTAACAGTGCAGCGTTTTCAGAAGCAGAAAATGTTTTCTGGAAGGGCTGGGGGAGGAAAACATGTTGTTATGCATGGATGAAGAGTTCTATACAATGGGAATGAATTGGAAATGCTTTGGATCATTGGAATTCTATACAATGAGAGCACAAGGCAAGTGCTTTGCTCCACTGGATTTGCACGCTTTGATTAAGTTTCACTGAAGTCAACTGTATGCCACTAGTACAATAAAACATTCAAAAACTGGTAAAAATCCACTAAGCGGTGGGTTTTTGAAAAAAAGTGCTTTGTACCATTGTTTTTGGCACTTGGGCAGTCTACCAACTATATCATCATTTGGAAAACTAGTTTTTGTTTGTTTCCTCCAAAAGGAATCAAGAAAATAAAAACTGAAAAATGTTGGAAATACTCAACGGATTGAGTAGTAGTGGAGAAATGTAGGGTTACCGTTTCAGATCAAGCAGTAGTAGAGAAATGTAGTACAATGATTAGAATGAGGTCAACCAGGTGGACCACACAGAAGGAGTTCCCTGATGGGGCTGTTAACCTAATCCAAAATCAGGGAGCCCTGGCTGAGAGATATAAACAGGAGTGTCAGAGGTTCTGTTCACTCAGCGTTGGTTCTGAGAGAGCTGGATCAGCATCAAAGATCATCCACACGTAAATAAAGGGTGTCTTGGTGACAGGAAACTGGCTTCTGCGGAGTTATTTCGTGTAGGATTAATATTTCAGTCAAAAATTACTTTCATGGTTGAAGCTTATAAAAAAAAATTGGACAGAGACAGGACCGTAATCTTCTCCCTCCTAAGGCATAAAAGAACGACTTGCCTGCACTCCTGTTTGCTGGGTTGAGGATGGCTACTCAGACCAACATGCAATCTGACTCTGCTACCTGAGGGGTAGCTGATGATTGACGAGTTGGGGACACGTTTGTGCACTCTCAGATTCCTCATATCTGCATGCTCCTGAAGTCTCTTGATGCGCTGTGTTTGGTGCCCACCCAAATGAACCTTCTCCATTTTGGTAGGTCAAATGTCAGGGACTCCCACGCACTAGTGATGTCTGACCTCCTCAGGGTTGCTTTAAGGTCATCATGAAAACATTTCCACTGTCCTGCTGGGGCCAGGTTCCAAGTAGAACAGTTGTCTTGGGGATTTGGCATCAAGCATATAACCACGCCTCCCAACTTCTCAGTCACAGACACTGGAGGCAATGAGATATTTTGTTGTCTGTCTGCCTTCATCAAGGAGAGGTCCCTAAGGTATATGAGCAATGGCCCACATTTTCCTGGGTCTCAAACGGTGCTCTGAATTGCCTGAAGGATGATGTGGAACACGACTGGAAGACCACTTTAGTTCACCAAGAATTTAGTCGAAGTCCCATTTTCTCAAAAGGTTTGGAGAAGCAGTTGACAGTGAGCTGAAGCTTAAGTTTCTGAGCAAACATGCATTTAAGCATCATTCACACGCTGAAGTTCAATAAAAATGAGTCATTCTGACAGAGGTTAAGATTGGACAGTGTCCCATCTGTTCTGTAGATTGCCTCCAGCAAACTGGCCACAGGCATACTGCAGCAAGGAAATGGAGAAGAGGGTTAGTGTGACGACACAGCCTTGTTTGACTCAATGGTTCAGTTAGCAAAGATCACCACATGCAGGTCACCACAAAGTAGGCTGACGGTGACAAATTTCCAAGGCAGCCAAACCTTTGCTGTTGGCAGAGTCAAAGGCTTTTGGAGGTGAAAAAAGGCCACATAAAAACATCACTGCTGCACCTTGCGCATTTTTTTTTAAATTTGCAGCAGTGAAGACCACATCAGTTTAAAAACAAAAAAATTAAGAACTAAGTAATTAAAATACAGATGCTGGGCCGGGCGGTGTGTTGTAACTGAATGACGCGAGAGCTGGTGGGCCCCATTGTGGTTCGTAGTGACCACATCTATAGCAAGTGTTGGATGCTTGAGGAACTCCAGCTTGATAAGCTGAAGTCTGAGCTTCAAATACCGTGACATCAGGGAGGGGAAAGATTTGTCAGGACACAGCTTCCTGAAGCAACCACACCCTTTAGAATATACTACCTCAAATTCTCTCAGTGGTCGGGGACAGGAGGGTGTAACTACCAGTGAGGCATGTAGAGATCCAGGAGGTAGTACTCCAGAAACCTCAGCCCTCGAGCTTGTTAGACAAGTTTGGAGATTCTTGCGCCCTGTGTGGACGAGAGTGGAGGCTGGAGGGAGGATGAGCAAAGTGACCATAGCACTAATGGTACAGGTAGCCATTCAAGGAGAGTTAGAAAACAGAAATATTGTTGTAATTGGGGATAATATAGTCAGGGGAATAGATACAGTTCTACCTGGCCAGGATCAAGAGTCCCCACGGCTGCGTTGCCTGCCTATTGCCCGGGTTCTGGATCTTTCATCTGGACTGCACAGAAACTTGGAGTGGGAGGGGAAAGATCCAGTTGTCATGGTCTATGTAGGTACCAATGATGTAGGTAGAAAGAGGAGAGGGTCTGCTAAGGGAATATGAGCAGCTAGGGACTAAGTTAAAAGTCAGAACTGAAAAAGGTGATGACCTCTGGATTACTGCCTGAGCCATGAGAAAATTGCAAAAGGGTCAGCAAGATCAAAGAGAGGTAAAACACACAGCTCAAAGACTGGTGTGGGAGAAACAGGTTTGCAGGACATTGGCACCAGTACCAGGGAAGGCAGAATCTGTTCAAATTGAATGGGATCCACCCGAATTATGCTGGAACTAGAGTCCTGGTGAATTGCATAAATCAGATTGAAACGTACACTGAGAGGCCTGGATAGAGTGGGACTTGAAGAGGTTTCTACACATAGGAGAGAAATAGGTCCAGAGGGCACTGCCTCAGAGTGAAGGGATGACACTGTAGAACCGAGATGAGGAGGAATTTCTTTAGCCAGAGGGTGGTTAATCTGCAGAACTCATTGCTGCAGAGGCCAAGTCATTGAGTGCATTTAAGATAAAGATTAATAAAGGGGATCATGGGTTATAGGGAGAAGACAGAAGAACGAGGTTGAGAAGTTCATCAGCCATGATCGAATGGCAAAGCAGATTCAATGGGCTGAATGGCTAAACGTGCTCCTATGTCTTATGGTGGTGTATTTTGATGGAAAAAACAAACAAACACTTTTCAACTCAGCAAGTAGCTCTACAGTCACCAGAAGGGGACAACTGTGGAGGAACCTTAGGAGGTCATGCTGTCTTCTACAGGGAAGAAGACTGCTCTTTGGTCACTGCAATTAAACTTGGTCTCCCCTTCTTGAACAATCATAATCATAGGCCTGAGATCCAATGGCATCTACTTCCCTTTCCAGAGGAGGGATAGGAATGAATTCCAGCCATATTTCAGAAATTCAGCAGTGATTTGATTTTCTCCACTGGCTTTGTTATTTTATGTCACTATTATAGTGTTTTAGCAAATATACTATCAAAACACAAGAACAGAGACAGACAGCAAAGAAGGTGACCAAGGGATGAAAAAAAAAAGTTACAAGAATCAGGCCAGAAGGAGACAATGTGGAGTTTTGTTTTTAATTCACTTGTAGGATGTGGGCATCGCTGGCTGGGCCAGCATTTATTGATTGTCCCTAGTTACCCCTGAGAAGGGGGTGGTGAGCTGCCTTTTTAAACCACTGCAGTCCATTTGCTGTAGGTTGACCCACAATACCCTTGGGAAGGGAATTCCAAGATTTTGACCCAACAAGTGAAAAGAATATATATTTCCAAGTCAGGACAGTGAGCAGTTTGGTGGTGGCATTCCCATGTATCTGCAGCCTTGTCCTTCTAGACGGAAGTGCTCATGGGTTTGGAAGGTGCTGTTTAAGGATCTTTGGTGAATTTCTGCAGTGCATCTTGGAAGTAGTCCATACTGCTGCTACTGAGCATCAGCGGCAGAATGAGTGGATATGCTGCCAATCAAGCGGGCTTTGTCCTGGGTTGTGCCAAGCTTAGTTTTCTTGGAGCTGCACTCATCCAAGCAAGTGGAGTTTTCCATCAGTCCTGACTTGTGCTTTGTAGGTGGACAGGTTTTAGGGAGTCAGGAGGTGAATTACTCGCTGCTGCATTCCTAGCCTCAGACCTGCTCTTGTAGCTACTGTGTTTCTGGCAAGTCCAGTTGAGTTTCCGGTCAATGATAAACCCAAGGACGCGGATAGTGGGGAATTCAGTGATGGTAACACGACTGACTGTCGAGAGATGGTGATTAGATTGTCTCGTATTGGTGCTGGTCTTACCATTTGTAGCGTGGATGTTACTTGCCACTTTGACAGCCGAAACCTCGATGACATCCAGTACTGCTTCAGTATCAGAGGAGTCACAAATAGTGCTGAACATTGCTCACAGAGGATTGCGCATCCCCACCTTATGGTTGAGGGAAGGTCATTGATGACACAGCCGAGGACAGTTGGCCTAGGACGTTACCCTAACTCCTGTAGGGTTGTCCTGGAGTTGAGATGACTGACCAACAACTACAATCATCCTCCTCTGCGCCAGGTATGACTCCAACCAAGCAGTTATAGAAGCGTCAGTGAATCAAACAGGACAAAAAGCAAATACTTCAGACGTTGTAAAGTCTGAAAATACAGTTTTGTTGAAAGTACTCAAGAACAACATTTCAAGTCAATGACTTTTAAAAGGAAGTATTTAACATTCTGCAGATCAAGTTAAGATGAGGCAATTAATAGCTTAAAAACACTGCCTATATTAAGTTTTAAGTTTAAGCAGTAAGTTTTAATAATGATTAGAGAAGTTTTCTTTTCTAGTTGCAGAAACAAATACAGTATATTACAAAGTGTATCTGGACAGAACTTTTTCCAGTCTAAATTCCTAAAGCCATATTCACTGTGACAATTGCCCATGTAAACTTACCACAGTAATTATGCCTCACCACCAAAGGAGATGCTGCAGTGTAGCAACAGGAGACTGGAGCTACAGCATTACAAAACTTATCAAGATGTGGTCAGAGATGATTGAGGGGATAAATAAATGTTAAAATATATACACACCTTTAAAATGGGTGTGCATCCAGGTGAAATTAGCCTCCCCAACACACCCAATCTAATCCTACTTCACATGAATACATGTGGCTTCAATTTACAGATTAATAACATACAAATTAACCACAGCAACAGAAACCATTAGAAAATAATTTGTTGGCAGCAAGTTAGAGTTCAATGCAACATGTACACCTCACAGTACCAATCCTATACAGGTACATATGCTAATTAAACAGTTTATGTAACATTCACATAATCCTGCAGTAAATCTAGACTAAAAAGTCAATGAAACTGTGTGCGCTCCCCTTGGCAATAGGGATATCAATGTGACAGAGTCAAATTATTGCTCCTACACTCAATGCAGTCAACTAGCTCTGGGTACTGGTTTGGGTGCAAGTGTAAAACTGCTCAGCCCTATGTAAACTAAGCAGAAACCAACCTTAACAACACCTGGGATAATCCTTCCCTTCATCACTGCCAAACTTGAACAATTACTCTCAACCCTAATATATAAAAAAAACCACTACTTTTTGTTTACTCCCCAAAAGAAAAAGAAAGCTTACATACGAGCATCAGTCAAGACCATCAGTAATTGCCCGTAAGAAGTTGGTGCTCAGGTGCCTTCTTTGCAGTCCATCTGGTGTAGGTAATCTCAAAGTGATGTTAGGGAAGGAGTTCCAGGATTTTGACGCAGCAGCAGTGAAGGAATGACGATTTAGTTTCAAGTCAGGAAGGCGAGAGACTTTTTAAAAAAAATTCTATGCGGGGAAATGACTATCACTGACTAGGTCAGAATTTATTTTCCATCTTGAATTACTCTCCAGTGGTTAGTAAGACCAAGGGTTACATGCAACCAGACCAGGTAAACATGGCAGAACTCCTTCCCTCAAGACCATCAGTAAACTAGATAGATTTTTTACAACAACAGATAGTCACCATTACAGAGACAGAGACAGAGACAGAGACAGAGACAGAGACAGAGACAATTTTCAATTTAAATTCAGCTAGTTGCTATTGTAGGATTTGAAACCATGTCCCCAGAACGTTAGTCTGGGCCTTAAGATTACGAATCCAGTGATATTATGATTAGTTTGCCATCTCCCCAAGTTGGCGAGGGCTTTGCAAGTGTGCTCCCATCTACCTGCTGCCTTTAGTTTTCCACATTAGAATTTTCAGGTTTACAAAATGCAGACAAAGAAATCTCGGAGTTGTTGCAGTGCATGGTGTAGATGCTGGATACTGTGGATCAATGGTGGAGGAAGTGAACATTTAAGGCAACAAATGGTTGCCAGATCAAGGTGGCCAGTTTGTGCTGGATTTTTTTCCTAACTTGCTCTTGCACTATTCTCAAGCCAGCCCAGTTACGTTTCTGGTCAATGGTCACTGCTTCTCCCCACCCCCACCCAACCAGGATCTCAGCTATGGTAACAAGCATGGGGCTGGATGAACACAGCAGGTCAAGCAGCATCACAGGAGCAGGAAAACTTGACGTTTCGGGCCTAAACCCTTCATCAGAAATGGGGGAGGGGAAGAGGGTTCTGAAATAAATAGGGAGAGAGGGGGAGGTGGATAGAGGAAAGGATAGGTGGAGAGGAGGCAGACAAGTCAAAGTGGCGGGGATGGAGCCAGTAAAGGTGAGTGTAGGTAGGGGGGTAGGGAGGAGATAGGTCAGTCCAGGGAGGACGGACACGTCAAGGGGGCGGGATGATGTTAGCAGATAGGAGATGGGGGTGTGGCTTGGGGTGAGAGGAAAAACAGGTTAGGGAGGTGGAGATGAGCTGGGCTGGTTTTGGGATGCGGTTGGGGGAGGGGAGATTTTGAAGCTTGTGAAATCCACATTGATGCCATTGGGCTGCAGGGTTCCCAGGCTGAATATGATTTGCTGTTCCTGCAGCCTTCGGGTGGCATCACTGTGGCATTGCAGGAGGCCAAGGATGGACATGTCATCTGAGGAATGGGAGGGGGAGTTGAAATGGTTCACGACTGGGAGGTGCAGTTGTTTGTTGTGAACTGAGCGCAGGTGTTCTGCAAAGCAGTCCCCAAGCCTCCGCTTGGTTTCCCCGATGTAGAGGAAGCCACAACGGGTACAGCGGATGCAGTATACCACATTGGCAGATGTGCAGGTGAACCTCTGCCTGATGTGGAATGTCTTCTTGGGGCCTGGGATTGGGGTGAGGGAGGAGGTGTGGGGGCAGGTGTAGCACTTCCTGCGGTTACAAGGAAAAGTGCCGGGTGTGGTGGGGCTGGAGGGGAGTGTGGCGCGGACAAGGGAGTCGCGGAGGGAGTGGTCCCTCCGGAAGGCAGATAAGGGTGGGGAGGGAAAGATGTCTTTGGTGGTGGGGTCTGACTGTAGATGGCGGAAGTGTCGGAGGATGATGCGTTGGATCCGGAGGTTGGTGGGGTGGTATGTGAGGACGAGGGGGATTCTTTTTTGATTATTGTTGCGGGGACGGGGCGTGAGGGATGTGTTCCGGGAAATGCGGGAGACACGGTCGAGGGCGTTCTCGACCACTGTGGGGGGGAAGTTGCGGTCCTTGAAGAATGAGGACATTTGAGATGTGCGGGATTGGAATGTCTCATCCTGGGAACAGATGCGGCGGAGGCGAAGGAATTGGGAATAGGGGATGGCATTTTTGCAGGAGGGTGGGTGGGAGGAGGTGTATTCCAGGTAGCTGTGGGAGTCAGTGGGCTTGAAATGGACATCTGTCTCTAGGTGGTTGCCCGAGATGGAGACAGAGAGGTCCAGGAAGGAGAGAGAAGTGTTAGAGATGGTCCAGGTGAACTTCAGGTTGGGGTGGAAAGTGTTGGTGAATTGGATGAACTGTTCGAGCTCCTCGTGGGAGCACGAGGCGGCGCCGATGCAGTCATCAATGTAACGGAGGAAGAGGTGGGGTTTAGGGCCAGTGTAGGTACGGAAGAGGGATTGTTCCACATAACCTAC
>JAHRHZ010000089.1:7273986-7292690 GCA_024137785.1 Ginglymostoma cirratum
AAACGTCAAGTTTTCCTGCTCCTGTGATGCTGCTTGACCTGCTGTGTTCATCCAGCCCCATGCTTGTTATCTCAGATTCTCCAGCATCTGCAGTACCTTTTATCTCAGCTATGGTAATACTATTTAACTTAAAACAAGAGAAGGTTACATTCTCTTTTGTTGAAAAAGTCATTCCCTCGCATTTGTATGGTATGCGAATGTTGATTACTGTTTCTCAGCCCAAGCCCAAATGTCATCCAAGTATTGATGGCTGCAGCTATAGACAGCTTTGGTATTTGACAAGCTAGGGATAACACTGAACATTGTGCAAGCATCAGCAAAATACCCACAGCTTAGCTCATGATGGAGGGAAGGTCCACCAGTGAAGCAGAGGAGGATGGTTGAGCCTAGGACGCAACCCTGAAAGAACTTTTGTAACAGTATCCTGGAACATAAATGATCAGCCTTCAACTACCATCTTCCAACCAATAGAGTATTCAATTACCTCCCACTAATTCCCATTGATTTAAATGTTGCCAAGGATCCTTGATGCCACATGTCGTCGTTGGTGAATAAGTACCATTAGATAGCACTGATGACAACACCTTCCATATCTTGATCATGATCAAGATGAGTCCAATGGTGTGTACATTGACCAAGTTGCATTTGTTCTGCTTTTTGCGGACAGGCATACTTGGGCAATTTTCCATATTGTTGTCGGGTAGATATCCGTCCTGTAGTTGTGCTGGAACTGTTTGGCTAGTGATGCAACCAGTTCTGAATCAAGTCTTCAGTACTTGAGTCAGGATGTTGCCAACGCTGATAATATTTGCTGTATCCCATACTCTCAGCTATTTGATATTACATCTGTATACTGTGCATGTGATGCATATCAGAAAGTAATCAATTTACTTGGTAAAGAAGCAAAATACTTCAGGAACAAGATGAAACATTACACATCCAGGTTTCCAAAAATGACAGTGAAATTTGCCAATACTTGAAGACAGATCTTACAACATACCAATATAAGAGAAAGTTTAGGGGCATAACCCAAATGCTTGCTGAAACATTGTATCAGGTCATGTCAAATTGTTGCGTCTCGGGTCATTGTTTCTACACAGGTAGCTTACTGAAGCATTGTACTTTTTTGCCCCAAAAATTTCTGAAAGCAGCTGTAAAGAATGTTACATCTAGCACCATGTTAACACCTTCCCTATAGTTAGGGAATACATAATAGGCATTTATTTTGAACCTAAAGAGGGCCTTTTCAGTTTACCAGCAACCTTACTTTGTTCAAATATTCGTAACTGATACACTTCTGATCTCCCAGGCATGAGGAGGCTGGAAGAACACAACAAGCCAGCCAGGACTGAAGGGCTATACCCAAAACGTTGACTGCTCCTTTCCTCCAGGTGCTGCTTGGTTTGCAGGCGTTCTTCCAGCTCCTGTTAGTCTACCTTGGATTCCAGCATCTGCAGTTTTTTTTTGTCTCTAGTAGGAGGCAACAGCACTAGGGTTTTGACAAGGGAAAGTCATTTAACAGTCCAAAGACAAATCAGCTTGTATTTGTTTCTACAGTCAACACTGAATTGTATCATGGCCCTGGCAGAGTCTGGAAGTCTTATTCTAGGAAAGAGTTCATGATATATAGGTGGAACTTTTTTTAAAAACCTAATACTTGATGAACTCTCATACTCACAACTCAACTGTTTAATCATGTAAAACTTTGAGGGTTTAAGAGACAAGTAATTTGCAATGAAGGGGCCTGCCTCAGTCACTACCTGATAATTGCAGTCACAACTGACAATATGCTTAAAGTTCATTCTCACTATTTCTATTATTGCAAGTTACAATAACAGTACTTAAGTAATGCTCAATTATCAAATAGTCATTAAGCAAGCATAGCCATATTTCTGGAAAATACAGTTAGGACTGAATTCATAATCTCATTACTTCTAGTTTAAAATTTAGGACTGCAATGTCATTGTTTCTCACTACTGTAACTGCATACAAATGCTGGATATATAATGCAGTTGCAATATGCAAGTCACATCTTCACACAATGTATTCAGAATTATCCTGGATATTTCGGGGATTTATCTTTTATACTGGTGTGGCCCCACACGTACAATCGCATACTTCTGTTCACATTCTGCATATAATGCTATCACTATTTAAGATGTGGGTGTATAATCACTCATGTTGCATTTACGTATTACATTCCCCAGTCCAATTCGGACTCCGTTCTACAATGGATTTTAAAAATTGAATTCCAATAGGCAAAGAATGTGGTGTCACACAAAGGCCTCATTCCAGACATCTTGAATACGGGGGAAAGCAAAATACATGCGTGAACATCAAACACCACAAATAGCTTCACCAGATGGATTTTAGATGCACTGTGAACAAAGACAGTCGAATAAACAGAGATCACACTGTAGCTGACTTTAACTTCTCGGGAGGTTGGGGGTGGGGAGAAGAGAGAGAGAGAGAGAGAGAGAGAGAGAGAATCTTTATGACTAACAGCACACCTGCAACACAACAGCTACAGGACCCAGAACCATAAGATAGGACAGCAGCAGTCTTCTCAGGGGATTCCCTAGCTGCAATACAACACCTTTAATTCCACTTGAGCCAAATCCTCACTTTCTACCAAATTAGATTCACATTCCCTTGATTAAGAACCTATTGCAAACTCACACTTAACTGCGCCAACCGTCCCGCCCCTTGGATGATCGATAGCGTGGCCGTCCAATCAGTGAGCGCAAATTCCCCAGAGGCACCAATGATCACGAAGGAGAGGCGAGACTTCCGGTAGCAGGTGCGGTTGACTGAGAAAAGGAGACAAACGTCTCGAAAAGCGGGGAGCTTTAACATTGCATTTCTCGTTTTATTTTTTTTTTGCAGCAAAAACATGGAAAAACAAAGTTTGCTGAATTTGTTCCCGAAGCAGGTAGATTTGCAAAACGAACACTCCACCCCCCCCCCCAGAAAATAATAGTGAATAAATGTTAGGCCGCGGGTTCGTTCGCTTGACAGCGCGACGCGGACCGACATTTTATGTACCGTTTGATTTCGTGTTTAAACATTCGCTTCAGAACTGAATAAAAGCCAGTTTTTACCTCAAAAATTAGCGTTTACAGTTACAGCAGCATTAACCCCGCTCGGCTTCGAGCGATTGAATTCCAGTCAGCGAACAACTTCCGCCATAACTTCCGAGCAACAGGGAAGCGAGCAGAACGACAAAAAAGATTCATAACACTACCAGAGCGAGTAGCCAAACTCCACCGCATCAATCCATACCGGGACCAAGGGCAACAAGCAGATCGCTGATATACTGATCGATATAGACACCAACGCCAGTGATTGGAAGCCTGGAGGAAATCACACTGAATCTAGTCTGATTTAGAAAGACAGTGACAAATCAATTTTTTTGCAAAAAGAATTCGCAGCAACCGTCCATTCCTATCAACTGAATCATTCAAGTGAACACATTAAATCCTTTACCAAGTTTTACAGGCCAGTTGTCAAATAAAACGCAAAATTAATTGTATTCAGATATGTGGTTGTAGTATCGGAAAGTGACAATGCAGTGATGTACACCATTACCCAAAATGTTGACAACATGGAATTTATTTTAAAGCAAAAACAAGATAGTAATTTGTGATCTTTCATGTTTAGCCTTGAATTTTCATTGAGTGACGAGGAAATATAATACAATGTGTACTTAGATAAACAAGTTCTGATGAAAGTTACAGACCTGAAACATTAACTCTTTCCCTGTTTCGATGCTGCCTAACCTGTTGAGTATTTCAAGCATTTTCTGGTTTTAGACGTAGCTACATGAAATTTCCAAATTATAGATTTTTTGGTATATTGATAATCATCGTCAGTGGTCCGTCACAAGCGAGGATGACTCTCTCTCACTCTCAGGGTGAGTCTGTAGGTGACTGTACAGACCAATGCGGCTTCCGCAGGCTCTGTTACACTTGGGGTAGAAGGGAAGGGGTGGGTGGGGCATTCGTGTGGCAGCACATTCCTTTTGCTATTTTCACCTGGCTTCTGCTTTTTTCTGATGGCAAGTCTCAAGGTGCTCAACACTTTCCCGGATGCTCCTCCTCCACTTTGGACGGTCTTGGGCCAGTGATTCCTAGGTGTCTGTGGGAATACCACACTTCACCAGTGAGGCCTTGAGGGTATCACTGAAGCGTTTCCTCTGTCCACCTGGGGCTCGCCTGCTGTTCTGAAGCCGAGAATAGAGCACCTGCTTGGGGAGTCTTGTGTCGGTCATGCAGATGACATGCCCAGCTCATCATAGCTAATCAAGGGTGGCCGATGCTGGGGATTCTGGCCTGGTCAAGGACGCTGGTGCTTGTGCATCTTCCTTCCCAGCAGAATCGCAAAATCTTGTACAGGCAGCATTGGTGGTACTGCTCCAGCGCCTTGAGGTGTCTGCTGTAGACAGTCCATGTCTCAGAGCCATATAGGAGAGGAGGAACCACCGCAGTTCTGTAAACCATGAACCTGGTGTCTGATCTGATGTTGTTCTCGAACACCCTTTTCCTCAGGTGGCTGAAGGCTTCGTTAGTACACTAGAAGCAATGCTGGATCAGTACATCAATTGCTGCTTTGGCCGATAGGACCTTGCCGAGGTATTGGAAGCGGTCAACATTCTCTAAGGCCTCCCCATGGACCTTGATGATCAGGGGATTGCTCTACAATGCCAGGCCAGGTTGGTGGAGGACCTTTGTCTTGTGAATGTTCAGGGTGAGATCCATGCTCTCATTGGCATCCATAGAGGTGCTGATGATGGTCTGGAGTACGTCCTCTGAGTTTGCACATATGTAAGCAACATCTGCGCAGTGCAGCTCAATGACGCTGGTTGGTGTGACTTTGGTCTTGGCTTGAAGGCAGCGGTGGTTGAATAATTTCCCACTGGCTCTGTAAGTTAGCTCCACTCCAGCAGGGAGCTTGTCGGTGGTGAGGTGAAGCATTGCTGTGAGAAAGATCGTGAGCAGTGTTGGGGTGATGCAGCCCTGCTTGACACTGGTCTGAATGGGGAATGGGTCAGTGGTGGAGCCATTTGTCGTTACCGCAATGTCCATGTTGTTGTGGAGCAGGTGAAGGATGGTGACAAACTTCACGGTGCAACCAAAGCAGGGAGGGACGCTCCATAACGCTTCCTGATCGACAGTGTCAAAATGCCTTTGTAAGGTTGCAGAAGGCCATGTACAGGGGTAGGTTCTTTTCTCTGCATTTCTGCTGCAGCTATTGCATGTTGAAAATCATGTCCACTGTGCCCCTCCCATGGCTGAAAGCTACACTGCGATTCTGGGAAGAGCACCTCAGCCACAGGGAGGAAACAGTTGAGGAGGATATTGACGATGACTTTTCTGACAGTCGACAGCAGGGAGATTCCCCTGTAGTTACCACAAGCAGACTTGGAAAGTACTGGAGCACCAATGAATGGCTGACAACCTTGATGTGCAGACTTTCTTCTATGCTGTCAAGACCACTTACAGACCAGACCCAAGGGCCCACCCACTGCTGGCCAAGTTTGAAGTGACTTTTATCAAAGATAAAGAAGCCGTCGAACAACGCTGAGGCAGCACTTCTGAGACCTCCTCAACCACGGCTCTGGTATTGATTTGAGCATCCCGGACTGCATCCCACAGCACACTACATGCCAATGAGCTCAGCAACACCCTAGCCCCACATGAAATAGAGAAGGCCATCCGCCAGCTCAAGAACAAGAAGGCTGCAGGAGCAGACAGTATCCCTGTTGAGACATTGAAGTGCAGAGGCAAAGAGCTTCTGCTGCAGTTACATGCCCTTGTCTGCCTTATCTGGAAGAAGGAAAGCATCCCAGGAGAGTTCCGAGATGCCACTGTCATGAGCATTTTCAAACAAGGGATATTGCTAATGGAAGCTAGATGAAGCATGCCTCTTACAATTGAATTTTTAAAAAGAATATCATTAAGCAAAGTATCTAACAAAAGTGTCACCTCTTTAAAGGGACACAATGAATAGAATCTAAATCATGGAAAAGTCACTGGAAACCTAATTTTACAGCACATTTGTCATCAATTCTAACTTTATCACATCCTTTTAGATTTTTCTGTCACACATCAATAATCATACAAGGATAGAAGAATGTTTCAATTTTGCATCTTCATTGCATACCTACTTGAGGGACTTTTCAAACATTTTTGACCAGTTCCAGTTTCTAAATCAGGACAATAATGCAACCCACATATTTTCTGTACTGCAGCACTTATTTTAACCCTTCTGCTATCACAGGAAAATTTCCAGCTTGCCATCCTTCTCCAAAATGCCGCATTCCCTTAAGTGCTGCTAAACCACCACTATTGCCAAATTCTTCACTCTGCTACCAAATTACAGAACAATCTTCCTGCCTGACCAAAGCATAGGACTGCCTTCATGACCCTCGTCCTTCCAACAGTGCAATAACAAGTTCATCCATAATCTGATATATCTTGCATATCTTCAGTCATACAGATAGAATGGTGCCAGCTGTTGCTCAATGGGAAGCACACTTGCCTCTGAGTCAGAGGCTGTGGGTTCAAATTCCATTCTAAGGACTTGAGCACATAATACAGACTGACGCTCTCATGTGGTAATAAGGGACGGCAACACTGTCAGAGGTGCCGCCTTTCAGACACAACATTAAACTAAGACCTGATCTGCCTCCTCAGGTGGAAGTAAATGGTTCTATTTCAAATAAAAGAGGAATTCTCACCACTATTTATCCTTCAACTAAGACCATTAAAAAGATTACCTGGTCATTATGACTTGGTGGAATCTTGACGTGCAAAAACTAGCTGTTGCATTTTCTACTTCTTAGAAGTGATTAAATTGGATGGAAAGGTTGCAGTGGCAAAGGCAAAGAAGCTGTGCTTTTACACACATTTCCTTAGCAATTTCTCATTACAAGTTTTCCAGCTGTTACTTTCATAGTTAATACTTGGGACTTGAATGTCACTGTCAAAGCTAGATTTTATTGCCAATCCTTTAGTACCCTTGAGAAGTTGATGAATGGCTTCATCCTGTAGTGCAATCCATTTGGTGAAAGTGCTCCCACAGTGCGGTCAAGTGGGGAGTTCCAGGATCTTGCATCAAAAAAGCTTCTTTTAAATCTATATGTACAGTTGACATTTATACGATTTTATAAATGCAAATTTCAAGCTGATTTTATAAGTGTGTATACATATATATATATATATATATATTTGTAAATAATGACCAAAGTGTACCACAAGTATATTTTTCTTCCTTTATCAAAAATTCTGCAGGAGAACCTAATCATCTGGAATTTGATGAACTTCTTTCCATCAGAAGACATAGTTTTGTGAGTGGTGAGAGCCCCAGGAAAACAATTATTTCATTACAATTACAACAATGGCACTGCAAATGTAATTAATTGACCTTGCGGCAACCCGAGGAGAGTAAAGTCCCTATAAAAAAAACACAAGTTCTAACATTCAGCTACATATGCTAACTTGAAATGTTCGGCGCTTTTAACAAAGTATAGAGTTGATTTTATTCAACCAACGAATAAATCTGGTTCCTGAATGCCATGAATGATCTGTCAATTGTTCCCCGTGACCAAACATTTTAAAGTTGAGGCAATTTCAAAATAGGCTCATGTCGTTTAATTGAAAAAGGCTTGGATGCTCTTAGAAACACTAAGTCTGACTCACAGCAAGAGAACTCTTCCTCATCCAATAGGATCAGTTACTTAAAATCCCCCTGGTGTGATGGAGCAGATGGAAAAGTAGTATCAGATTATGATCAAGTGTTAAAATCAGCATGTTGACAAAATAACCCTAACCCTAACCCTATCACAGGCCTTTATTGACCAAACTGTTAAAATTGCCACCATTTTGATTGCCCAATTGTCTGAAATAAATTGATCTTCAAAAGATTTGGCCATCTCTGACCATCCAAAATCATGACTGGTGATCTTCAAAGATTTCTACTCATACAGTCTTTATATAATAAGGAAATAATAAAATAAATAGGATATTTTACAGAGTTCATAAGTGCCCGCATTTTGAAGAACTTACTAAAACGAATTTTAAAAGCTTTAGATACTGTATTTGTAACAATTGATCAAGCCAATTTATATAATCTAAGCTTGGACACTACTATAAATACACTGATCTTTAATATTGCTTAAAAAGACACATTTTCAAAGCTTTTCATCTTGTACTCATCAGGATAATTTGCTAGAATATCAATTTAAGGGAAAATTAACATTTTATACTCTGTGAGAGTGATGGTTAGTTACCTAGTGGACTCTGGTAGAGGTAATCCCATGGAGAATGCATCATGATGATTGACAGTTAACAGCTGGGCTTTTTTTTTAATTTTAAGAAGGTAGGTTGACTCTGATTGGTCAAGGCATTGCCCTGAGAAATGAACCCATGAATGGTTGCCACTTATTTTGTTGAATTGAATTTTGTCTGCAAAGAATATACCCCTGTGCACAGTTCCCTGTAGGCTGCATGGCTGTGCACACATTCAGCCACTCTGATGTTCCCTGCCTGGCAATCGGCATCAGCACGCTAATCGCACACAATTCTGGAAGTCATCGGCGTGCACGGGCTTCGAAGGCCCACGTCATCATTAAGAAACTTAGGGGAATATTGGTCCTGTGTATTAATATATATGTAGCTTCTAGTACAGACAAGTGCACCACCCAATGCAAGCCTAAGTGACAATCATAAATTGGTTGTCAGCATGATTCTTCACACGCTCAGCAAACGTTGTCCAATTGTAGAATTTAATGTGGAAACAGTGTTGTGAATTTTGCAAGTGTGGGATGATGGGTATAGTCAATACCGTGCTTGTTGTGCACAGCCATGTGGTACATGTATTTCAGTGCTTGTGTGATGCCAGGTATATATGATGCATATGCCAAAGCCTGGCAGATATGACAACATATCCCCTCAGCTGTTTGCTGTTATACCTTCTGAAGTAATAGGGAACATCATCAGAATTGCATGGATTCTGCAGCAAGTAACTTACCGCAATTCAGAGTTAACAGAGCTGAACAGAGGTGTCAGCCACGGTTTACTCAGTGAAAGTCTTGCCTATGAGTCAGAAGGATGTCAGTTCATTCTGCTCCAGTGACTTCAGTACAAGGATTTGGCTGATACTCCAGCATGCCACTAAGGGAGTGCTACACAGTGTTTCAAGCAAGACCCTAGGTTCTCTCTAAGGCGGAAATAAAAGATCCTATTGCACAATTTCAAAGTCATTTCAAACAGCACAGAAGGAAACTATTCAGCCCTTCAAGTCTATACCTGCTCTCTGTAGAGTAATTCAGTCATTCTCATTTCCCTGCTTTATCAACAGCGAGTTCCATGTCATCACTACTCACTGATGTAGAACCATTCTTCCTCATATTCTCCCCTCACGTGCCCGTGTACTCTGCCCAAAAACCTTAGATTTCTGTCCCTTAGGCCTTGTACCATCAACTAATGGAAACAACTGTTCCATGTCTACCTTATATGTAAAAATGTCATAATCTTAAACACTACTATCAAATCTCCCTTCAACCTTCTTTGCTGTAAACAGAATAGCCCCAGCTTGTCCAATCTAACCTCCTAGCTAAAATCTCTCATCCTTGGAACCATTGTGTTAAATTTCTTCTGCATCCGCTGAAGGGCATGTCACAAATGTGAGAAGAGGAACGTACTGATAACCAAGCCCCACTACTCTGTGAGTCACACCATTTGTATAAATGTTTTGATTAAGTCATCAGAATGGCCAATTGTTTCACTTTCGTACTGCTATTCAGAATAAAAGAGAAATTCCCCAGGTTTTTTTGGTGAATTTAAAAATAATGTATTATAAAACAAAATTCATTTCTAAAAACAAGTGACAATACTGGAAAACATTTAAATATAATCCAGAATCATCCCCTTTTAATCCCAACACAAACTCATGCAACACAAAAGACAACAAATAATCTGTAAATATTTTGAAAAGGGCAAAAGAAAAATTATCTTATTGTCTGAAAAACAAGCTACAACTTCACAAATTCTCATAGTCCACCTGGTTTCTTGTTGACAAATTGCATTGTTAATAGTTGTACACTGATGGAAGGCCTCCCAAACTAGCTTCAGATCAGATGAAACGCCAACCAGTTCCAAATCTTTGAAAAGTGATCACAATTCAGCTTCTGAACGATTAGAAGGCAGTCAAAATACTGTGACATGGAAATTTTATCAGGTCCACAACTATTTCAACCGAGAGAGGGAGAGAGTCTTGCAGCTTTTACTGCAAGTTTTGAAAGTTTTCTTACTTCTGACTCCCTAAAAGTTTTTGAAACAGAAGCCAAGATCAAAAAGAGTTGCTAGGCAATTATCAGCACAGGGCTTAATAGTCTGTTCCAAAACCAGGTTTTCCAGTAATTTAGAGCAATAAATTCCATCTCTTATCTCACTAAAAGTTTTGCTATGCTGATGTTCTATAATCATCATGTACATCACTACCCACATTAAACTGTTGACCTAATTTCCAAGAAACCACATTTATGAAGTCCAACATTCTATATGCTTTGCTAGTCACTCAGTATGTCCTACCACCTTCAAAGATCCAGGCAGATGAAGCCCCAGGTTCTACTGCCCCATGCAGTCTTTAGAATGGTGTCATTAAGTATTTATTCCCTCATCGTTCTGTCAAAATTCATCCCCTCACACTTCTCTGTATTAAATTTCATCTGTTCTCCCACTAGCCTACATTCTGTTGCTGTCAATTTGTGTCATCCTCAATGTTTGCCAAATTTTGAATTTAACTCTGTATTCCAAAATCCAAGTGAGGTTAAATGTGAGGTTACAAGCATGGGGCTGGATGAACACAGCAGGTCAAGCAGCATCATAGGAGCAGGAAAACTTGACGTTTCGGGCCTAAACCCTTCATCAGAAATGGAGGTTATCCACTTTCATAGCAAAAACAGGAATGCAAATTATCATTTGAATGGTGATAGATTGGGATAAGAGGAGATGAAAAATGACCTGGGTGTCCTTGTACACCAGTCGCTGAAAGGAAGCTTGTAGGTGCAGCAGGCGGTGAAGAAGGCAAATGGTTTGTTAGCCTTCATAGCAAAAGGATTCAAATACAGGAGAAGGGATGTTTTGCTTCAATTGTGCAGACAGTTGGTGAGAC
Source organism: Ginglymostoma cirratum (assembly GCA_024137785.1). Taxonomy (NCBI): domain Eukaryota; kingdom Metazoa; phylum Chordata; class Chondrichthyes; order Orectolobiformes; family Ginglymostomatidae; genus Ginglymostoma; species Ginglymostoma cirratum. Next base: position 7,285,162 of record JAHRHZ010000089.1, read on the forward strand.
CATGCCTGAAGTATTGTGTGCAGTTTTGGTCTTGCATCCAAGGAAGAATGTTCTGGCTGTGGAAGGAATGCAACTAAGGCTTACCAGACTGATTCCTGGGGTGGCAGGACTGGCATATGAAGAGAGACTGGATGGGTTAGGACTACACTCACGAGCATTTAGAAGACTGGGATGGGGGTTGGGGAATCTCATAGAAACCTATAAAATTCTAACAGACCTAGACAGGGTAAATACAGAAAGGATGTTCCTGATGGCCATGGAGTCCAGAATAAGTTTAAGGATATGAGGCAGGCCAGTTAGGACCGAAATGAGGAGAAATTTCTTCACCCAGGGAGTGGACAGCCTGTGGAATTCTCTGCCACAGAAAGCAATGAAGACCAAAACATTGAATGTTTTCAAGGAGTTAGCTATTGTTCTTAAGGCTAAAGGGATCAAAGGGCAAGGAGAGAAAGTAGAACATGGTTGGATGATCAACCATGATTATTATTAAATGGTGGAGCAGACATGAAGGACAGAATAACCTCCTGTTTCTATTTTCTATTTTTCTATGATATGTCTACATCAAAAAACACATTGGTGCTTATTCCTTGTGTCATGCTGCTCAGCATGATCACCGTGCTAAATGGGACAGACTTCAAACAGATCTAGCAACTCAAGATGGAGCATCCATGAGACACTGTGGGCCATCAACAGCAGCAGAATCTGAACACAACCTTCAACACAATCTGAATCCTCATGACCCAACATATCCTCAACTCTACCATTACCATCAAGCTAGGGGATCAACCCTGGTTCAATGGAGCGTGCAGGAGGGCATTCCAGGAGCAGCACCAGGCATATCTAAAAAGGAATCAAGGCTGTAATGAAGTCAGGTGCCAAGTGGCCCTGGTGGAATCTAAACTGAGTGTCTAAGAGGAGGTTATTGCTGAGCAAGTGCTGCTTGATAGCACTGTTTCTGATCCCTTCCATTATTTTACTGATGATCGAGATTAGACTGATGGGGTGAGCTGGGTTGGATTTGTCCTGCTTTTTGTGTACAGGTCATACCTGGGCAACTTTCCAAATTGTTGGATAGATGCCAGTGTTATAGCTGTACTGGAACAGCTTGGTAAGTGGTGCAGCAAGCTCTGGAGCACTTTAACTAGAATGGTGTCAGGGCCTGTTGTAGCCTTTGCAATATCCAATGCCTTCGCTGTTTCCTTGATATCGTATGAAGTGAATCAAATTGCCTAAAGACTGAATTGAGCAAAATTAAAGAACAAAAAAAAAGGAAAATTTGGATTTGAATGGTTAGGGGTTTACGAGTATAAACACTTAGCCAGAAGTGTCCTCAGGATGGATACAAATGAAGGGAGAGCTGGAGAATTTTGAGTCTCATGTATGATGATATTTTGATGATATTGGTTGAAGTAGTCTGCAGGTGGGGAACTTGAAAAGAACAAACCAAATTAAGGACCATAAATTTTGAGTCAATATTATTCAGGTATTATGGCTAATAGGATATGGTGAATTTTAACATGAAATCTAAAAAAAATACAAATATTATTTCAGCGATTTAAGCAGATCATCACATTAAAGCTTAAGGAAAGAGTGATCAAGAACATTGATAAGACCAGGTGTGAGAAAGTAAGGTTTTGTCCTGTAAAAGCGAAAGAGTTCAAGGAAGTATTTTTAATGAATCCCTCAAGTTGCAAATAATATTTGTGACTTAGAAAATGAGTGAATTTCATCCTTTATTATTAATAGTATGGTTAGTGACTTGTTTATTGGTTGTATTTACACTAGTGGAAAGGTAGAACATGAGCTATCATACTTAGAAAAAGAAAAATAGTATGAAAGTATTTAGAGTCAGTAGGATCAGAACCATATCTTTTGCATCAGCTCCTCCAATCTTAATTGAATGGTGCGTGTGAGATAGCTTGGAATCAGTCACTGTTTTATATGATATGGTATGTTGGGTAAAAGTAAATAAATCAGTGCACTACCCTTACCTTCACACAAACACTTGTGTGACATGTCGTAACAAGTATTTCAAATACAGTAAGGACAGATATCCCATGAGGAACTGAACTTCTGTTTTAAGCTAACTTAAGAGCATGCAAATAGATGACAAAATGTTCGAAATTAGAATTGTAACTACAACCAAAAGATAGATAAGAGAATTATTATCTGAAGCATCAAACGCCAGGCATTTTCAGCCTCGGGGTGGAGGTAATTGTAGGATTAGTAGGAAAACATGTTTGAAACTAACAACTTTATAAATGACTTAGTTTAGTTATAATCACATAATGAAAGAATATTCATTGATTAACCTAATATTATAGTATTCTGTTTAAGTATAGCTAATGTAGATTGTGACATTCTAACATCATATGACTTAGCTTTATTTAACATAGAAATGCACCATGGGATTGCAAACAAGGTGAAGACAATCATTTAATGTTTTAGATTTACAGCTATACGGTTGAGTGGCATCTGTTTAGTTTCAGATCCAGACTTCCAAGGTTGAATAAGACACTCCCAAGCTTGTTAGCCCTTAGCAAAAAATCATGACTACAGCTATGAGATAACAAGGTGTAGAGCTGGATGAACACAGCAGGCCAAGCAGCATCAGAGGAGCAGGAAGGCCGACGTTTCGGGCCTAGACCCTTCTTCAGCTATGCCGTTGTATTGGTGTATTTCAAAAGTATTGCAATTGACTAAATGTAACATACAATGTAGTAAAGTTTGTAATTGTATAATCCTTAGATGTTAACATATCCTTTATAAAAATTTGTAGAAAATTAGCATACTTTCTGATATTATATATAAAGAGGGTCAGTTAGCTAGACAGCTGGTTTGTGAAGCAGAGTGATGCAACAGCGTGGGTTCAATTCCCAACCAGATGAGGTTACCATAAAGGACTCTGCTTCTCAACCGCTCCCCTCTTCTGTGGTGTGGTGACCCTCAGGTTAAATCATCACCAGTCATCTCAATCTAGTGAGAGAGAAGCCCTATGATCTGGTAGGGCTATGGTGACTTTATTAAGGTAATGTAAGGAACACAAAATGTTTCCAAGTATTTCACATAACAGAATCAAACCAGGGAAAAGCAAACTGTTAATAATATGTGAGTGTCTGATTTAATGGGAACTTTATCAATTACTCGAGGATTGAGACATAAACTCAAGACATTGATCATTGAATCTAGATAATATATCTCTCCCATTTCCTTTTAACAAAGGAGCAACAAATAATTATCTTAGTAAAGTCACATAACAAACATAATGAAGAGGATTGATCTATAGATAATTGACGCATTAAGGAACATGAAGGAATCAACAGATAGTGGGAGGTGACAGCAGTCAATGTCCATCACCTTCAAGAGCCAATTAGAGATTGATCACACATCCCTTAAACCTATTAACAATAAGGAACAAAAACAGAAGTTGCTGGAAAAGCTCAGCAGGTCTGGCAGCATCTGTGAAGAAAAAATCAGAGTTAATATTTCGGGTGCGGTGACTGTTCCTCAGAACTACTAACAATAAGTCTCACTTCGTTTTGGCCAAACAGAATGTATTGATGTAATTCATAATGCTGTGGGTTGTGGCTTGGTAAGAGTTAATAAGCAGCAACTTTCGATAATCAAGGTGTACAGATGAGAAAGTCTGAAGTTGTTTTCCTGGAAGAAAAGAGTATATAACTACAATAAACTCTACTCACAAAAGGTCTCTTTCTCTGTCTCACTATAAAAAAAAACTCTATTCACCAAGTTAAAATCTCCCCTCCCCCGACCACATCCCAAATCCAGCCCAGCTCGTACCCGCCTCCCTAGCCTGCTCTCCCACCTCAAGCCCCACCCCCATCTCCTACTTACTAGCTTCATCCTCTCTCCTTGACTTGTCCGTCCTCCCCAGACTGACCTATCCCCTCCCTAACTCACTTTTACTAGCTCCAACCCCACCTCCTAGACCTGTCTGTCTCCTCTCCACCTATCTTCTCCTTTATCCATCTTCTATCCACCTCCCCCTGTCTCCCTATTTATTTCAGAATCCCCTTCCCCTCCCCCATTTCTGAAGAAGGGTCTAGACCCGAAACGTCAGCTTTCCTGCTCCTCTGATGCTCCTTGGCCTGCTGTGTTCATCCAGCTCTACAGCTTGTTATCTCTATTCACCAAGTTGTTCTTTTCTGTCTCACAAAAAAAAAAGAATTTGAAGTTATCCTGCTTCCAACTAGGAGAGGAAGGCCCGCGAGGCATTGGGGAGAGAGAGAGATTGATTGGGTATCAACCTGTGCCCTAAGCCAAACAGGAAAGCAAGAGCTATAATACACCTGAAAAATCATTGTTCTGCTTTTTGATAAGTTGATTACAAATTTTTATAATTTACTAAAAGTTTTCTGAGTTACTGCACCAGACTGTCTCCTGTGGCCTTATTGGTTAAAATCTCAAATGAACAAATTAATATTGGGATTTGAGTATTAGATTTCTAAAAACCTACACCACCCAGATCACATACGAATGGTTGAAATTCTTTTCTGGGGCTCTGGTTAAGAGTTTTCACAATCACTCATTTAAATTAAGATCAATCTATCATTCTAAAATGATACATCGTCGAACTGTCTGCTATTTTGCACAAAAGCCTACATAAAAAGACTAAGTTATATTTCAGCCACTTCATCAATCTAAGAGAGCTGAGATGGATTTCCCCAATGGCTGTGTGCATCCTTCATATTTAGACAAATTAAATGTCTGACTTCATTGTACAGAGGAGATTCTGAACACTGTGCAGTCAAAATGCAAACAGGAAGACGGGACTCTAATATAGTAAATGTCAGCAGCATATACTCCATGCCTGACCTTTCTAATTCACGGTATTTCCAGTAAAATCATTAATAAAGCCGTTTAAAGAGGAAGAGTATGATCAAGATTAGAAAATAAATTTGCGCAAGTCCAACCGCAATGTTCAAATAAGTCTGAAAAACAGAAAACCACTTACATATTTTGACCGGTTTCTCGATTCTGGAGCACAAGGGTTGACATTGCAAGCACACGTTTAATTATAGAAATAGAACGTGAATAGCATTTTTTAAAAATTTCTAATAGCCATTACCACAGATACATAAAATTAGTAATTAAGGTAGCAGTCCATTCCAATTTTCTGGAATGTTCCTGTTTTCCAGAAAAGGATAATATTTTCAGAAAGCTAAATTTTGGGAGTTAATGTTCTTAGATTTTTTAATATATTAATGTGATGGAAAGGGGGTGCTATGATACTAAAGTGTCTGGAATCTATAACCTAAGAGAATGTGTTTGTGACTAACTAAAAACAATAAAGAGAGTTTAAAGAATAAAACCAAAGGAAGATCCATGTACCTCTGTTTTAAATGTCTGAAATAAATTTTGAGGACTGGAAACGTAACAGGATAATAGAACATTTTTTAAACATGTCATTTCTTGAAAGTCATGTCTTGCAATAACTGCTTGTTTACTGCAGAGCCCCAGCCCGGGTTTACAACTGATAGGTTGCAGCTTCTACTTTGGAGATTGTTTGGATTTTTCAGTTGGTGAATAACCTGTGGGAAGGAAAAGAGCTCCCCAGTCCAGCTCTCCTTTCTCTGAAAATATATTCTTGTTGTGGATCCAGTGTGGTACCTGCAGCCCTCGTCCAATTAGAATCTTGATTGTTCTTCTGAAGAGCATTTGAATAATCCCTGATACTGTGTTTCCTACGTAAGCTGCTTTGGCACAGATCTCAGAGACATCTGGTTGTGTTTGGTGACATACATCTTTATGTGGTAGAATATTAGAATGACAGTCATTTGTACTTTCCACACCTTAACTTTCTTTTTTCGCTTTCAAGATCTATGACTTATTGGCCAAAGGTTTTGATTCCCCCCAAAGTGAATTGTTATAAAGAAATGTTATTTTCCTTTTACCTGCTGTATGTGATCATAAGGCATAGCAGAAGTAGGCCATTCAGTCCATTGAGTCTGCTCTGTCATTCAAAGAGATTATTGATTTGATAATCGTCAACTCCATTTTCCTGCATTTTCGCCAAATCCCCATTTCCTTACCGATTTAAAATGTCTATTTCAACCGTGAATATACTTAACACCCAGTCTCTTCAGCTGTTTATGTTAAAGAATTCCAATAGATTCACTACCCTCCAAAAAAACCTCCTTATCTGTCTTAAATGTGTGATCCCTTACTCTGTGATTATGCCGTCTTGTCCTAGACTCTCCCACAAGGGCAAAAAAACCTTCCGTATCCACCTTATCAAGTCCCTTAACAATATTTTCTGTTTCAATAAGGTCACATTCCTCTATGTTCCCATGAGTACAAACCTAACATATTCAATTACTCCTCATGAGACAGTTCCTTCATACACAAGATTTGGACTGCCACCAATGCCAATATATCTTTCTTTCAACTAGAGCCTAAAACTATTCACTATTCCAGCTGTGGTCTAACTAATGCCTTGTAACGTTTTTGCAAGACTTCCCTATTTTTACATTCCATTCCCTTTGACGTAAAGGCAAATATCCATTTATCTTTCCTATTACCTGCTGAATTTGAATGCAAACCTTTGGGAATTATGCATGAGGACTCCAAAATCCCTCTGTGCTGTAGCTTTCTGCAGTTTTTTTTAAAAAATCTAAATAAAATTCAGCCCCTCTATTCTTCCTTCCAAAGTGCGTAATCTCACATTTTCCCATATTATATTCTATATGCCAAGATTGTGCCTATTCAATTAACTTGTCTATATCCCTCTGCAGTCATTAGGTCATCTTCATCACTTGGTTCCCACCTATTTTTGTGTCATCCGCAAACTTGGCAATAGTGTCTTCACTTTCCTCATCCAAGTCATGAAACAATATAAATAATTGTGGTTCCAGCACTGATCCCTGTGGCACACCCCTACTTACAGGTTGCCAGCCTGAACAAATCCTCTATCCCGTTAATATATTACCCTAATATCATGGTATGTTTATTAGATTATTTAGAGGCGTAAACATTATATTTTCACATTACAAACTAAATGTGCATTGCAGTTTTGCATCATCATTGAATAAATTTTGATTAATGAACACAAAATTATTAATTTACAGGAAACCTGCTTGATGGATCTTATTTAGTCTAATATAGTAGAAAGCATATGATTCATCATAATGAAAACGGAGTAAAACAATTACATTTATATTTTGACCCATGGAGTCATGGTAGTGGAAAAGACAGTGCACTTCTCTCATCTTATACATTAATTAAGGCAAAATACTGAGTGAAAAATTAGTGTGCCAGGGTATAGAATCCATAGAAGAAACAGGGAACAGAAAGTAATTGATGGGCTAGAAATATGCATAACTTGGGGACCCTGGTTCAACAGAAATAGTAAACTACTAGCAGACCTTAACTCAGTGTATCTATAATCATATACATGCGATCAACAAGTTTAACAATCGCATTAAGTAAATGTGGCAATTGTTAGAAGTGTGCACTATATACAAGACATACAATATAGGAAGAATTAGATGAAAACAGCAGAAGTAATT